>NEWO01000844.1:0-29965 GCA_003013225.1 Phalaenopsis aphrodite
AATCAAACAAATTAAGAAATATATGCATCCGTTTGGTCTGTGAAACCTTTTTATTTATAAGCCGATAAGTTCCCCTATTTAATATGAAAAATTAAATAAAGTTTATATTTAGCTGGGTTTGGAAAATTTTTTTATAAAGGCAAACCCTTATAGTTAATTACATCTTAGATAACTGCCGTCACCTAAGAAAACTCTTGATAAAAAATAGGGGATATAGTCTTCAAAGAGGTCAAAGGTTTAGGACTTTTCAACGAGATTGGACAAAGAAGAGTGAAATGGAAATGACTCAAATTTGGAACATTTATTCTTGGAATCCAAAGGAAGACAAACAAAGGGTTGCCATGGATCTTGAGGAGAACCTCGGTAACTTCCCACTCTATCCTATGATTTAACTTCAATTTAAAGGAGAAATATTTAAGTGTTTCATCCTGCCAATTTTTTTAATTAGGGGTTACATTTGTGTAGAACGATCACATAAATAGCCTGCAAGATATGAGAATTTAAATCGCGACGAATTACGGCCTCAGAATCCTAAAACGAGTAGAGCTTATATTGTGTAGTAGAACTATACAAAAGCCTAAAGGTAAGTTGTGGATTTCTATCGCACTAGGCAAACAACCTTGAAGTCCTATGGCTTGGCTGTTTAAATCTAAAGAAAGAATGATTTAGCTGATATAGACATGTTTTGCTGTTGAAGATGGTTGTGATGCCCACAATGTTAGCTCCAAGTTCCTCATCATGGTGAGATTAAGTTTTCTAATCTGTCAAGTCTTGATGTCAAATCAAATGTTTTTTAAGGTTATAGTTATTTAAATATTATGAGGGATATTAAAGTTGATTAGAGCGATACTCGGTTCCCTCGTTTCGACACCACTATTTTCTTCAGGATTCACTTAGTCCAAATGAATTTACTAAACTCAACGTAATGAGCTCCATACTTTTATTTAGATTGAGGGAAATCTCATTAGCAATTGTAGGTTACCTCCTCTGAGGGATTCCTGATCATCCGATAGAGACGTTCTAATTTGGTTACAATTTTTTTTGGTGATGTTTGTGATTAAATTTTGAGTTATCTTATATTTTGAATGTTGTAACTGTAACTTTAATCTTACTTAATTTTTAAATTTTGGTTTTGGTTGTGCGACTATCCTAACAGTTTTGGTTTTGACATGCAAGGTGATTTTAAGCACATAAGCTAGAAACAAGAGGTACAAAAAAAGTAAATGCAATAACTTAAAAGCGTGCCTGTTGATTCTTTTCTTTCCTCCACCTAAAAGGTTAGCTTTGACAGCAAGTATATAACTTTCAAGGAATTTAAATTGCAGGAGTAGATGAAGGTATAACTACTAAACCCCAAGTTATGACTTTATTGAATATCAGAAGATCTTAATAGGTGATTTTAGAACAAAATATGACAAGTTCAATTTGCCCTTCAAAATATCCAAAAGATTTCAAAGTGTTTGAGGAATGACCTTGAACTACTTCGAGGATCTCTTGAATTATTTCAAGTTCATTTAGAACTTCGTCATATTGTTTCATTAATCATCCAAGTTTAGAGTGTGACTACCCCATTGCCCAGTGAAGCTGGATCAATCATCTTAAGGATATGATACATATTCAATTGATATTTCATTTAAAAGTTATGTGGGTGGGTGCTCCTAAGGCAGGTTAGAGTCATAAAAGATTATGGTGCCCACAATTAAAGTCAGCCTTGTAGTGTCTAAAGATGTTAATCACCAATCATATTATCTTCTAAATACAATCAATTGAATTTAGATATTGAGCCTATGTCACTACCAAGCCTTAATAATCATAACGAGGAAATTGATGGTGGTTAAGTTTTTGGTTTTAGTGACATATTTTTTTATTTAAACATCAGATCATCATCAATTTTAGGCCTAAAATAAGTAAATAATCTTCTTTCTAGATTAAGCCCATCACTTAAGAATCATTTGATCTTACTTGACTTCCAATTCATGATGATTAGGGGAATTAGGATTTTTGTTCATATTATAGAAAAGGTGGCAAGTGAGTTTCTACCTTTTAATCCTATTGTATTTCAATCATCCAAACATATTCATTAGGATCAAAATTACCCATTTTCTCTTTGTTAACTCTAAATTTTGATTAAGGCACCAAAATCTAAAGTTACCCCTTTGACCTTGGGGTTCTTCACCTCATAACTCATTAATCAAAATTCAAACAACTTTGAGAATTTAGAGTATTCTATCCATGGGTCAATTAAAACATTAGAGGAGAAAATGCGGGGTTTCAAAATTTATTTTAAATAATCATTTAAACTTAAAAGGTAGTATTTTCAAAGTTAATTTTACTTAACTATCCAAAATAAAGTTTTTTATTCATGCAAAAATTACTAGAGGTCACGTTAAGTCAGAGAAACACTTAGACAAAATTCCATGATTTTTGAATTAAATTATTATTATTATTATTATTTAATTATTAACAAATTCCAATGATTTAATTAAATGGAAAATAATGTTTTAATTAGAAAAATTATTTTTATATTATTATTAAACTTCAATGAGTTCAGAAAACTCAGAGAATAATTTTGTATTTTTATGATTTTTATTTTTTTATTATAATTATTTTAATGAGAAAAATAAGGAAAAATGTATTTTTAAGGTTTTAAAATTTATTTTTAAATTGGAAAAATTAGAGAAAATATTTTATTGAGTCCTAAGTGATCAGGAAACCATTAGGCACACCTTAAAATGTTTTTGTCTTTTTGGGATTTTTAATTATTTTAAATTATTTTAAATTCAAAATAAGGTTAAAAAATTAAGTATTTTCTCAAAAATAACTTTTATTTTTCCTAAGTGGCGAAGATCACAAGGAACTTAGAAAACTACTTTTCATAATTTTCTTAAGTGTATCTAATTTATTATAATTATTTTTGTACAAAAATACAATGTTTCTTAGAAATCAACATTAATGCTCAAACTTAATCAAATAATTTTTAAATTTTTACAAGGGTTAAACATGATTTTACATAGGGTGGAATTGATTTTGTCAATTTTTTATTAATGTTTAATTTACATAAATTAAAACAAGATATATGAATTTAATTAATATTAGACATGTACAAAATGATTCAAATCATCATATACTTTTTCCTAACCTTCTCTGACCACAAGAAGCCTACTGAAATAATCCTCATAATTTTTCAAGGAATATTTTAATTTATATAATTAAAATAAGGCAAAATAGCCATCCTAGTATGAAAATTAGGGTGAGAAGCATAAAGATACTCTCTAACCTTAGAAAAATCAGAGAACATCCCCTCTGTCATAAGGAATAAACACTAAAAATCTCAAGCCATGGTGAGCAATGCTTGATCATAATGAATTAAAATACTCAAGAGAGTATTTAATTCATTAAAAATTAGGGAGTAAGAAAATAATTTTTATTTTAATTCACATTATTCTCCTCTATTCACTGAACATGAGGGTATTTTTATTTTATTTTTGTGATTTTCTAGGGAAAGTTATGATTTTTCAAAGATCAGGCATTAAAATAAATAAAAAATCCCACTATTTATCTACTTATCCACGTTGCGCCACCTCAATCTCGTCCGCTCCGAAGTCCCCACGCGATGCTTCACCATGTGACGCCGCCAGCCATGTAGCCGCCTCGTCAGCTCACCTTTTCGCTCCATCGACTCGTTCGACTTGATCTCATCTGTCTGCTGAATAAACACACAATCAAAAGGCTCTCAGTCATTGTCCCCGATAGCCAGAGCCCATGAGCCATCAAATTTATAGACCTAAGATCTCGCTCGATACTCAACCAAATCACATGGGATTTGTTCCTACACCTTCATCTACTCAAGATAAACATATCTATACGGTTGATCAAGCATGAAATCAAGCCATTACACATGGAGAATCAAAATGAGCTTGGTTTAGGGTTGAGATTCAATAACTTTTTCAGAGAGGGGAGACCTCAATTAGATGGTTTTGGTAGCTTTGATTAGGTCTAAAAAACCTCCAAATGAAGTCCTAGGCCTTGGTGAATTGTCTAGGTATGATTTTGATCATGCTCAATTTCAGGTGTTGGCCTAGAGTTAGGTTTGAGGCTGTTTGGGATGGAGCTTTTGTAGGGGATCAACTCTCGCTGTGGTGATAATGTGTGCACAGTTAATTGGAGTTTGGTGGTTTGTGGAGGTGTGGAGAAATATGTCTTGGTTTGAGCTGGAATTTTGAACTCAAAATTGACCTCTCACCAAGGGAACTAGAGGGGGAATATAGTGGGAATATGCTGAGGAGTACTTGGAGAGTCTCTGGAAGAAATTGGACAGAGTTTCCCCAAAGATTTTATTAACCTCCCCTTTGGCTGTGGAGTGGTCAATTTAAAGCCATGACTGCTGATAAACCTAAAATATATAGTGTTTTTGGATACATTTTTATACCTATTTTTTAGATATTGCACTTTAATGGAAAAAATTTGTGTGTTTTTCTTTTAGGTACAAGTAAAAAGGTGAAAAATGCCAAAAAGAGTGAAAAAGATCAAATTTGGAGCAAAAATGTGAAAATAGTGCAATAGATTTTTGACGCCTAAGCACCAGATTCGATGCTTAATCGCCGATGAAACAGAGAAGGTGTCAGAGGTCCCGCACTTAAGCACCAGAGGAGGTTATATGACGGTTCAATTCATTTTGCCAAATTTTGAAGAGACATTTGAGGCACGTATTGGCTAAAGTGTGTGGTTATGAACACTAAAAATGAAAATATTATTAAAGGACTTGTGAAAGGAGGCATCTTTTGGAAAATACATCAAATTGGGACACATTTTGAAGAGTTACCAAGACACCTCTTAGAGATTTATAAAAGAAGGAAATTGAAACTTTTTGAAGTGTGCTTGGAAAGGAGGAGTTCTGAGAAATTCTTAAGATAGTTTGGAGAGATTTTCAGACACCACAAGTTTAATTTATCCTTTTTGTTTTTATTTTTATTATGAGAGTTAAGAGTGTTGTAAAAGAGAAGAGATTCAAAGGAACTTCAAGAGTTTAATGGAGAATTTGAGATAACTTTTTATCTTTTATTTTTAAACTACTTTTGATTTTAATCGAGAGTTGGTTTGACAATGATTTTTACTTCTAAACTAAAGTATGGTTTTGTTTTCTCCAAGGATTCTGAATAATTTTCTTTATCTTTCTCCTTAAGATGAAAAGTAATTAGAGTGTTGGATGAAAGTTGTGGAGAGTATTAATCTTTAATGTTGGATGAAGTTGTGATGATTTAATTCCATGCACTTCATTTACTTCTTGATTTGACCTATCTAGATGTTAAAATTTATTGTGAGAACATGTAAGAACTGGGCTGGTTTTATCTCAATAAACAATTGGAAAGAATCACATGAGATTGTATGAATGAGAATGTAATTCATATGATTTAGTGCAAATAAATAGAAAAATAATCTTTGAAGGGTGTAGAGTTAGAGGACTTTAAAGTGACGAGTTAAAGCCCCCAATGTGGTTTATTGTTTTAGGTTCCGATATGAGATGTTAGCCTCCGAGTGGAGGGAATCAAGGGAACTCTAGAGTGAGAGCTAGGATCTTCCCTTCCTAGCCGGTCTTCAGAACTATTCAAACTTTAAATTAACCAACATTCTTTATAGCATCTCTAGTAAAGGTAAAGAATAATATTGCTCCTATTTGACACAACAAAATTTTCTTATTTCCACAGCATAATTCCTACACTTATTACTGATTCATGATAAAGAGAAAAATATTTTTATATTAAGTGTTTTTCTTTTACATAAACTCAAGTTATCTTTAGAAGTTATTACTGTTTTGTCAAAGTATCAAAAATACCAAAAATATTTGAGTTTTAATGCCGATAAAAATATCTATAGTTTAATTAATTGTCTTTTTAAAATAGAAAGTTTGTTGATCAGTAGTGCATATTGTAAATTTTTCCCCGTGGGTTCGATATTCAGGTCTTAATCAAAAAGTCCTATATTACTTGATAACAATACATATACTATTGTAGTATCCCAATATATAAATAAATTAAAAAGTTAAATTCTTATTTTCTCCAAGATCAAGTTTTTGGTTCTGTTGCAAAAAAAAGAAGCATAAGTGAAAAATATCATAAAAGACATTGTTATACTGTTGCATATAAATAGTCAGGATTAAGTTTTGGCACCGTTGTCAGGGAAAAATTTGAAAAATTATTGAAAGCACATTTCTATTTTAGAAAGTCTTATTTAAAATTTAAGAGTTATTGTAGGAATATATTATTATAGTATTTTTATGTTTATGTTTATTTTATTTTTAGTGTATGCGTAGTTCAAGTTCTGATGGACTAGTGTCCTACGATTCTGAATTTGAAATGACTGTTAAAAAATTAGAAAAAGAAAAAAAATTAAAAAATTTGAAAAATTTAAAAAAATTACAGAAATTGCAAACTAAAATGGTCGCAATGCTGAAATTCATCAAGAACTTAGACCTTTACGAGATTATGCCAACCTTATGGTAGATGAACTTCGTTGTAGTATTCAAAAACATACTGTAGTGGCTAATTTCTTCAAACTTAAACCTGCTATTATCCAAATGGTATCAAATAATTAGTTTGGGGAATCACCAACTGAATATCCAAATTTGCATCTTGCCAATTTTCTAGAATTGTGGGCTACATTTAAATATGATGGTGTATTAGATGATGCCATAAGACATAGGTTATTTTTTTTCTCATTGAGGTATAAAGCTAAGATGTGGTTGAATTTGTTGGCACCTGGATCTATCAGAACTTGGGGAGATTTAGCACAAAAATTCCTTGCTAAATATTTTCCACCATAAAAAACTGCGAAGCTTAGAAATGATATTACATCTTTTAATCAGTTTGAAGGGGAACCTATTTATGAAGCATGTGAACAATTTAAAGAACTCTTAAGAAAGTGTCTACACCATGCTATAACATATTGGTTAATAATTCAAACTTTTAATAATAAATTAGCTGGGTCTCTTAGATCTATTATCGATGCCGCTGCTAGTGGTTCATTGATGTCAAAACCATTTCATGGCGCTTATGCTTTAATTGAAAAAAATGGCTACCAATAATTTTTAATGGCCTTATGAGAGGGTGAATCCTAAGAAAGTAGCCAATATTCATGAATCTGATGCATTTACTATGTTAGCAAATTAAGTAGCTGCAATTTCAAGGAAGTTAGACCAATTTAGGATGAATTTTTTTCAACCTATCTCTATGATTGAAGATAATTCATTAGGCCAAATGGTAGATTCTAAAGCATCATTAGAAACTTTGAATGCCATAAATAACAAGCAGAATAACCCATATTCAAACTATTATAGCTCAGGTTGGAAGAACCATCCCAATTTCATTTGGAATAATACTACAGGTGGTAATAATCAGCAATGGGGGAACAATCAAGTAAACCCATTAGGAAACTAAAACAACCAAGGGAATAATAACTATATATCTACTTATCCTCCAGGTTTCAATAGTAATCCACAATTTAAGGAGAAGAAGTTGTCTATAGAAGAAGTGGTGTGACAAATGAGAAATCAGTTACAAAGTCATGGAGCTATAATTAGAATATTGAGAACAACTTGGAAAAATTGCAAATTAATTAAGTAATAGATCCTAAAGAACACTTCCTACTAATAATGAAACAAATCTGAAAGACCAAAATAAAGAGCAAGTAAAATCTGTTCAATTTAGAAGCGAAAATGAGTTGGAAGGTAGGGTTCAAAAAGAAACTGAAGTAGAGAGAGAAGAAATTGAAGAATCAACAGAGGATGCTTCAAAATATTCTGAAAGACCTATTTCTCTACTAAAAAATGATTTATAAAAACCACGACATCCATTTCCTCAGAGACTTCATCAACAGAAGTTGGATAAGCAATTTTCAAAATTTCTGAAAATTTTTAAGAAGCTTACAATTAATATTCCATTTGCTGAAGCCTTAGAACAAATGCCAAGCTATGTAAAGTGTATAAAGGATGCTCTCAACTAAAAAAGGAAGTTTGAAGATAATGAGACTGTTACACTTAGTGAGGAGTGTAGTGCTATAGTTCAGAAAAAGCTTCCTGAAAAGCTTAAAGATCCTATTAGCTTTACAATTCCATGTGCGATAGGAGACAAATTTTATGGGAAAGCATTATGTGATTTAGGTGCAAGCATTAACCTTATGTCATTATCAATATTTAAAATATTGGGATTATGAGAAATAACCCCTACTACTGTAACTCTGCAGTTAGCAGATCATTCAATAACATACCTTAAATGAGTTATAGAAGATGTCCTAGTGAAAGTGGATCAATTTATCTTTCCTATTGATTTTATTGTGATGGATATGAAGGAAGATAAAGATATACCTATTATTTTGGGGGGACCTTTCCTAGCCATAGGAAGAGCAATGATAGAGGTGCAGAAATGGGAATTAACAATGAACTTCAATGATGAAGCTGCTACTTTTAACATTTCAAGATCAATGAAGTATCCTGCAAAAGGTAAAGATGATGATTGCTAGAGAATGAATGTTATAAGATATTCGAGTGAATGCCATTTCAAAACTAATTATGAATAGAAATCTGAAGTAAAAAATTTGGAACACGAGGAAGAAGAGGAATTAGATCAATGTGAAGATCTTTTTAAGAAAGATTCAAAGTATGTTCGAGAAAGTTTTGAAATTTTGGACACGATAGAAAAAGATAAATCATTTTGTCCATCGATTGAAAAACCTCCAGAACTTGAGTTGAAGTTTCTTCCTGATCATTTAAAATATGCCTTTTTAAGTGATTCCTCTACTTTACCAGTTATAATTTCCTCAAAGTTAACGATGGAAACGAAAGAAAGATTGATAAAAAATTTGAAAATCCTTTGGATGGAAAATTGCTGTTATTAAAGGAATATGTCCTTCAATTTATATGCATAGAATTCATATAGAAGAGAACTACAAACCAAAGGCTGATCCTCAAAAGAGATTAAATCCTGTTATGAAAGAAGTAGTAAAGAAAAAAAATTTAAAGTGGTTAGATGCTATAATTATCTACCCCATTTCAGATAGTGCATGAGTTAGTCCAATTCATTGCGTTCCTAAGAAATGAGGAGTAACTATGACTGTGAATGAACATAATTAATTAATATCTACTAGACAAGTCACAAGGTGGCAAATATGCATTGATTATAGAAAATTAAATCTTGCCACTAGGAAAGATAATTTTTCACAACCATTTCTCGATCAAATGCTGGATAGAATAGCTGGACATAAATAATTTTATTTTCTTGATGGATATACCAGTTATCACCAAATACAAATTACTCATGAGGATCAAGAGAAAACAATGTTTATCAATCCTTATTGTACTTTTGATTTTAGAAGAATGCCCTTTGGTTTATGTATTGCCCCTGCTACATTTCAAAGATTTATGATGGCAATTTTTTGTGATTTGATTGAAAAAAGGATTGAAGTCTTTATGGATGAATTTTCAGTGTTTAGAACTTCATTTGACTCATGTTTTATACATTTATCAAAATTTATTAAGCGCCGTGAAGAAACAAATTTAGTCCTTAATTGGGAAAAATGCCAATTTATAGTAGTAGGAGGAATTGTATTAGGACATAAAATATCAGAAAAGGTATGAAAGTAGATCCTGCTAAAATTCAAGTGATCACTAATTTACCTTATCCAACAAATGTAAGGGAAATTAGGAGTTTTTTAGGACATGCTGGATTCTACAGAAGATATATTAAAGACTTTTCAAAAATTGCTAAACCCTTATGCCATTTACTGGAGAAAGATGCAATTTTCAATTTTGATGAAGAGTGCCTAAAATCTTTTGAGTAATTTAAAGAAAAATTAGTCATTGCACCAATTATAGTTTCACCAGATTGGGGAAAACTTTTTGAACTGATGTGTGATGCTAGTGATTATGTTATTGGAGCTGTTTTAGGACAAAGATACGATAAAATTTTCAAAGAAATTTACTATGCTAGTAAAACTCTTAATGAAACTCAAATTAATTATATAACAATAGAAAAAGAGTTATTAGCAATAGTATATGCCTTTGATAAATTTAGATCATATTTAATTGGAACTCATTGCGTAAGTGCATACAGATCATTATGCTATTAAGTACTTCTTCTTGAATATTTTGGTTATTCTGGTCTTTTCTGATTTCTCCTAGGAATCCATTTGTTTAACTTCCTCTTATAGATTGTTAGCTTTACTGAGTAGCTTCTCGAAGGATTTAATGATGATTCCCTTGAGCATGAAAGCTACCGAGCCATGAATGCTTTTAAGTAAGATCTCAATCGCATGATGTTCTTGTAACTGAGGTTCACACTTCATGCTAAGGTTTCTCCACCTCAAGATATAATCCACTAGGATCTTATTAGGCTTTTGCTTCTTCACGACGAGATCTCCAATAGAAACATGATGCTGTGCTCTAACAAATCTCTTTACGAACAACTGTTCTAATTTGGCAAATTTCTTGTCTGATCCGTTAGATAATTTGACATACTAATCAGATGTGGTTCCTAACAAGCTGCTGACAAACTGGCGGAAAAGCAAGGCCTAGTTACTACTGGAGTTACTACAACTAGCTTAAAAATGTGCTATATGATGCATGGGGTTTCGAGTCTCATCAAATATCTTAAAGTTTGGTGACATAAAACCCTTAGGGTAGGATACAACATCGAACTTCTCATGGTAGGGTCTACCCCTTAAAATTAATGCACCACCCTTAGACTGGGCTAAGACCTCTCGAACTTGTTCGACCATCTATTTAAATTTCTTTTATGGTATATCACTCGATGGAGAATCTTTCTTCTATTGATCATCTCTGTTTTCTAAGGCAACTGCCCTCCTTTCATTGGTGATATGTATAATCTCCGACTGATTAACTTCCGGAGAGGTTAACTGTTGGGTTTGAGACTGTTCATGAACTTTAGCCATGTCATCCATGACAGTGGCCATATCTTCAATTCTTTTCTCCATTTGGCTGATTTGGTCATCCCTCAGAAAGACATCCCTACACAGATCATCTAAAGCATTCTCTTTGATAAGAGGGTGAGAGTTTCATGCAGATGCAGCAGCTCTGGTTTCAATGACATGAATATTAATAAAATCTTCATCCAGATAATCATTAAAGTCAAAAATTTTTTCAACATCATCAATGAAAACTCCATGTTCTTGGGCTAACTTAGAAACCTCGACCCTAAGCTTCTCAACCTTTTCTTCAATTATTGATTCTTGTATCATCTTAAGATCTGGGGGACTCTACTGAACAACCTTCATTGGCTCATCCAACTTGGTAGCAATAACTATGATAATGTCGGATACTTTGGACCCTTGCTTCATTTAACGATCTTGCCCTACGAGCTCACTGAATCGTATTGGTACGACAACCTTGGGTACCCATGCCCTTTTCTTCGACAGTGAAGTCTTGAGACGTGGTGTCTTAGTAGAGGCATCGTCACGTTAGAGAGAGGCATGCTCCCCATAGTGCGAACCAGATACAATATCGGGTAACCTCTTCATATTTTTCTTCAGAACTTTAGAGATGTTCCTATGAATAGTAATTGGTAGAATTCTCAGACCCAACTGTGACTTACCTAGTCGACGGCCTATGAGTTTTGGAGTAGCATCGGTAGAATCGGTGGTGATGACGGTAGTATCAATTCTGCTTCCTAGGCAGAACCTAACAAGAATGTGAGCAGGAAAAGTTTCAGTTGATCTTTGAGCTCTTCTGGAAAATCTGACATCTCTTAAGAATTTCTTTCTTCATGTTAGGGGATACTGCACATCCCACTCGTTTAAATAATTCACCGACTGGACAACCCTCTTTGGTAGCTAGTCTCTGGAACACTGTACTGATTCAGGTGATAGGAGTGGGTTTCTCCCTCTCCCTCTTCAACGATCATAAACTTTTTTCCCTTAGCAGAATCGGGAACAACAGGCTTAGCATGTGCTAGGGCGGTTGTCCTTACCTTCATATAAGAAGGAAAATCCTGGGGATAGTTTAGGTTGAACTCAGCAGATGGCTCCTGAACTTCCGGAGCGGTAAATTTCATTATGACAAAGGGAGCCTTTTCGAGTATGATTTCAAGTTCATTGAATCCAGCTCCAAACTTGATGGTGAGGGTGTTGCGGGAATCGTGGTTCATCAACAGGTTGCACGAGAAAGTGAGCGTAAGGAATGCCATTGCAGTAGCTTCAAAAAGAAAGCTATAGGGTTTGTTATTTGGTCAATACCTCGTAATTCTAGTGTGAGCACTAAAATTAACAATCTCAATCTGTAGAATGGGTAAGTCTTAATTTAATTTGTGAAGGTTTTAAAATTTTGTAAAAATAGTTTGAAAGTAGAAAAATTTAATTAATATAAGAAGAGTTAAGAAGCAAGTGCAACACGACACAATTCGATTTAATTTGCAAAATAACAAATTAAACTCAAAAGGGAAAGTGAGGTTTAGGACCCCGTGCGGGACCGGCTTCACAACACATAATGCCCAGGTGGAGCTAGCCCGACAACAAATCTATTGGGGGTCCGACCCCACACAAAGATTAAAAGTCCTAATGAACTCGTGAACATCTCTGTTCAAAGGTGGTTGAACAGATGGTCCTGAACAGAAGCTGTCGGAACTTATATTGACTGTACTTTCCCAAGAAAGAAATAAGTGAAGCATGCCAATGAAAGAAGGGTAATTTAGCCCATAAGGGAAACAAACACATCACCGATGTATGAAGACAATATTCTGTGATTTAGATGGAGAGAGAAACCATCCCTAGCGGAGTCGCCAGAAGCTGTCGGCACTTAAAAGTAAAGGAGTTGCCCGTTGGAAGCTGTTGGTCGGTGGAATCAAAATCTCGTCACCCGCTTCGGAAAGGTATTTAAATAGGGTTTATATTAAGCTAGGTTCTAAAAAGTTTCAAATAAAGACAAGCTCTTATAGTTAATTACATCTTAGATAACCCAACTCACATAAGAAAACTCTCGATAAAAATCAGAGGATAATGTTTTGAAAGAGGTCAAAGGATTATGAATTTTCAACAAGATTGGACAAAGAGATGTGAAATGGGAATGACTCAAATTTGGAACATTTATTCCTGAAATCCAAAGGAAGAAGAACTAGGGGATGTCACGGATCCTGAGGAGAACCTCGGTGCTTCCCTCTCTATTTTATGGGTTGGCTTAATTTTAGAGGAAAAATATTTAAGTGTGTTATCTTGCCAATTTTATTAATTAGCACTTACATTCATGGGAAACATTCACACAATTAGCTTGGAAGATATGAGGATTTAGTTTGTGACAAACGACGACTTTAGAATCCTAAAATGAGTTAGGGTTTATATTGTGTAGTAGATATATACAAAAGCCTAAAGATAAGTTGATGATTTATGTCACACTAGGCAGACAACCTCGAAGTCCAATGACTTGGTTATTTAATTTTAAAGAAATAATAATTTAGCTGATGTAAACATGTTTTACTGTTGAAGATGGCCATGCTGCCCACAATGCTAGCTCCAAGCTCCTCATCGTAGCGAGATTAAGTTTTTTAATGTCAAGTCTTAAAGTCAAATCAAATGTTTCCTAAGGTTATAGTTATTTAAATATTATGGGGGATGTTAAAGTTGATTAGATCGACACCAGTTAGGATCCTACGATTCCCTCGTTCTAACACCACTATTTTCTTTTGGATTTACTTAGTCCAAATGAATTTACTAAACTCAACTTAATGAGTTCCATAGTTTCATTTAGACCGTGGGAATCCTTGTTAGCAACCGTAGGTTACCTCCTCCGAGGGATTCCCGATCATCCAATAGAGACGTTTTAATTTTGTTGCAATTTTTTTTGTAATGTTTGTGATTAAATTTTGAGTTGTCTTATATTTTGAATGTTGTGGCGGTGAATTTTATCTTGTTTAATTTTTAATTTTGGGTTTAAGTTTTGCAGCTATCATAACAGTTTTGGTTTTGGCATGCAGGGTGATTTTAAGCATACAAGCAAGAAACAAGAGGTACAAAAAAGTAAATGTAATAACTTAAAAGTGTACCTGTCCATTCTTGTCGTTCCCCCACCTAAAAGGTTAGCTTTGACAACGTGTATATAATTTTGTTAGAAATTTAAATTGCAGGAGTAGATGTAGGTATAGCTGAAAAACCCCAATGAATTTATTGAATCTCGAGAGATCTTAATGGATGATTTTAGAACAAAATATGGCAAGTTCAATTTGCCCTTCAAAATATCCAAAAGATTTCAAAGTGTTCGGGGAATGACCTTGAACTACTTCAAGGATCTCTTGAGTTATTTTGAGTTCATTTAGAAGTTCATCATATTGTTTGATTAATCATCCTAAGGTTAGAGTGTGACTGCTCCGTTGCCCAGTGAAGCTGGAAAATTAAATCATCCCAAGGATAGGATACATAATCAATTGATTTTTCATTTAAGAGTTATGTGGGTGGGTGCCCCTAAGGCAGGTTTGAGTCATAAATGATTATGGTGCTCACAGTTAAAGTCAAGCTTGTAGTAATTAAAGATGTTAATCACCAGTCATATAAATCCAATCAATTGAGTTTAGAAATTGAGCCTATGTCACTACCAAGCCCTAAATAATCATAACGGGGAAATTGATAGTGGTTAAGATTTTGGTTTAAGTGACATATGTTCTTATTGAAAGATCATCTTTCTAGCTGAATCTCATCACTTAAGAATCATTTGACCTTAATTGACTTCCAATTCATGATGATTAGGGGAGTTAGTATTTTTGTTCATATTATAGAAAGGTGGCAAGTGAGTTTCTACCTTTTAATCCCATTGTATTTTAATCATCCAAAACATGTAATTCAGATCAAAATTACCCATTTTCCCTTTTTTAACCATAAATTTTGATTAAGGCACAAAAATCTAAAGTTTTCCCTTTGCCTTTGGGGCTTCTCACCTCCTAACTCATTAATCAAAATTCAAACAACTTTGAGAATTTAGAGTGTCATATTCATTGGTCAATTAAAACATCAGAGGAGAAAATGTGAGTTTTCAAATTTTAATTTAAATAATCATTTAAACTTAAAAGGTAGTATTTTCAAAGTTGATTTTACTTAACTATCCTAAATAGAGATTTTAATTAACTAACCATGGTGAGCAATGTTTGAACATAATAAATTAAAATGCTTCAGAGAGTTTTAAATTCATTAAAAATCATTGAGTAAGAAATAATTTTTATTTTAGTCGACATTATTTTCCTATGTTTACTGATAATGTGGGTATTTTAATTTTATTTCTTTGATTTTTCTAGAGAAATTTTTGATTTTTCAAAGATCAAGCATTAAAATAAATAAAAAATCCCTTATTTATCTACTTATCCACGCGACGCTACCTCAACCTCGTCCGCTACGAAGTCCCTACGCGGCACTCCACCATTTAACGCCGCCAGCAACGTAGTCACCTTGACAGCCCACCTTTTCACTCCATCCCCTTGTCAGGCTTGATCTCATCCATCATTTGAATAAGCGCGCGATCAGACGGCTCTCAGTCATCATCCCTGATAGCCAGAGCCCGTGTGCCGTTAAACTTCTAGACCTAAGATCTGGCTCAATACTCAACTAAATCACATGGGGTTTGTTCATACAACTTCATCTACTCAAGAAGAACAGAGCTATATGGTTGATCAAGCATGAAATCAAGTCATTACACATGGAGAATCAAAATGTGCTCGGTTTAGGGTTGAGATTCAATACCTTTGTTTGAGAAGGGAGGCCATAATCAGATGGTTATGGTAGTATCAATTTGGTCCAACAAACCTCCAAATGAAGTACTAGGTTTTGGTGAATTTTTTAGGTATGATTTCGATCAAACTCGATTTCAGATGTTGGTCTAGAGCTAGGTTAGAGGCTGTTTAAGATGGGGCTTTTGTGGAGGATCAAATCTTCTCATTGTGGTGATGGTGTGTGCACAGTTAATTAGAGTTTGGTGATTTGTGGAGGTGTGGAGAAATATGTCCTGGTTTGAGCTAAAATTTTGAACTCAAAATTGAGCTCAACTGTGGGAAACAGTGGGGGAAAACAGTGAGATTAAGTTGAGGAGTTCTTGGAGAGTCTTTTGAAGAAATTAGATAGAGTTTCCCAATGATTTTGCTAACCTCTCCTTTGGCTGTGGAGGGGTCAATTTAAAGCCATGGCTGCCTGGTGGAGCTGAGGGCTTGGCAATGGGTGCTAAGGCTTGCTTAGGTGGAGTGAAGAAAAGAACAAGCATCCAATGGGAGTGAGCCAAGTCAGCGAGTCCAATTTTTTTATTTTTCTCCATTTGGGCTCTTTTGGGGTGACTTTTTCCAGCAGCTGAGGTGGTGGCTATCCAGAGTTCAGTCACTTCTTCGATAAGGGAGGTCAGATGGTGGATAATGATGGTTAGCCCCTAATGGTATGGCATGATGGAGAAGATATTTCAAGTTTAGGCTAAAAATGCATAAAATCTCTTAAATCAAAGGACCGTTTGTCCATAGATCATCTAGGGTGGGCTAGGTGGGTCTAGCTTGGTCACTAGGATTCATTTGGTGGTTGTCGTGTCATTAATTTGGTCACTTAGGCATGACTTAGTCAATTTCGGTGTATGGGTTCAATTTATGTTAAATTGGCTTGAAGTTGGGTTTGGGTTGGGCTAGCCATGACATTCTTCTTGGTTGAATAAGAAATTTGGTGTGGATGATTTTCACAAAGAGTTTGGAAAAGATTTGGAGTGATTTTGAGTTGATTTGATAAGTCAATTTGAAGGAATTTGGGTATGTTAGGTTAGACTTGAGTTTGTGTTGAGCTAAGTCCAAATGGATAGTTGAAAATGGTTTAGGGAAATATCATGAAAAGTTCTCAACATCAATTGGGTGTCAATTTTGTGGTTAGGGCATTCAATTTGGTGGAATTTGGGCACATTACTAAATTGGGGCAAATTTGGGGATTTTGAATTTGTATTGAAATTGAGTGGAATTGAGGTTTGATAAAGTCCAATTGAGGGCTCAGTTTGATTATTAGGAATGTTAGAAAGAAGTTGGGATCCAAATTGAGGCAATTGAGTAGGCTATGAGGTTCAATTGGGTGACATCGGGCATATCAAAATTGAGCTCAAAGCATGGGTCAATTAAGCTTAAATTTGGTTTGAAATGATCATAGGCATGATGAATTTGAGTTTAGAATTGAAATTTTGAAAATTGGGATGAAATTTTGGGACATTTGGGGTGAATTTGGAGAAATTGGGCATTTCGGGGCAATTTGGGGGTTTTGGCCAAAATTGTCAAATTGATCAAATTGGGTTTAATTGAAGAATCCAAACTGGTTTTGGAGACATTAGAATTGATTTTGAGGGTTTTAAGAAAGTTTGGGCCGTCAAGGATATTTTTATAATTTAGGAAATTTTGGGTGGTTTTGAGCAATTTGGGTAGTTTGAAATGATTTCAGAAAAAAATTGGGTATTTTGGGTGAAATTAGAAATTTTGGCCAAATTTAGGATTTTGGGGCGTTTTGGTAATTTGCGTAGATTGGGGGGGGGGGGGCGTTCAAAGGCTAAGTTGGATATTTTGGGGAAATTAGGGTGCCAACCACCTTATTTGAGTCATGGACCAATGAAATCTCCACTTGGGTCCTCTTTGTAATGGTCTTAACTAAACTCTAGCCTAGGGCTAGTGGGTCTAGAGGACCATCTACATGAGTCTCCCAAAGATCAAGGGTTCTAAGTCAACAAATTTTTGGGTTTAGGGTTGTGAGTGAAAGTGAGTGCAAGTGAGTGAACTAGCTCAAGACCAACACCCAGGGTCGACCTTAAAGCCACACAGTCCTATGGGGATTCCCCTTAAGCTTCCTCATATTGACCCCACCTACAAAGTGCTAGATGTTATGACCAATATGTAGAACTTCAAGTTGAGAAAAGAATGGTTTTGCATTTCTAATGGTGAGGGTTCCTTTTCTAGTCCTCTAGGAATAGTCAACAGGAAAATCCTATGGCTAGACCCTAGGCTACTAAAGAGAAACGACTAAATCTCAACCAAAAGTGAGGTCAACAATGTCTAAAATTATATCTAGTGGCTAGTGTGAACAAATGTAATGATTTATAATAGATTTTTACACTGGGGGTACTATGCAAGTATATGTATCATTTCAAGTAATATATGATTTTTCTTAAAAACCCAGTATCGATCCCACAAGGAATGCAGTAACTCTTAAAATCAACTCACAAAAAAATTATTTAAATTACAAATTATATAGATAAAAGGTATAAAATGATATGCTTACTATAAATTACTAATAACAAAAGTAACAACTAAATGTAATAGCTTAAAAAATATAACAATGAGTTTTGATATTATGAAAAATATTTCTTCTTGCAAAGAGATTTTAATCTATGTAGGATTCAAATGATTTAAGATAAAATTTTTGTATTGTCACAAATATAAGCATATCTTATTCCTTACCCCTTCCGGTGCTAGCAAAGAACATTGGCCAACTTAATATCAATTCATTAACATCTTGATTTCGCATTAAAACTATCTAGCCTCTCACCTCTAGATGCCTCTAAGCTTATGTCACCATGATGGCTGAATCCCAGCGTCAGGGTACAAAAACATAAGCCAAATTGCTAAGATTCTAGCCTGTCACTCTAGAACTAACGAATTCCATGCCCATCAAAACTTATCTCTCTATTTGTTTGCACTCTCCCTTAGGTGATCATAATCGCTCTGCCTAGGATGAAGTGTGGTATCCACTAGTTGGGTGAAATCATAGCCCTCCCAGGTCATTACATTTTTAACAGATTTTAATCTCACAAGTAGCCAGTTTGTAAAGTGAATGAAGATTCAGTGAAAATACCATCATAATTTTTAAGAATAAAAAGTAATCGTTAAATCATTCTCATCCCACAAGATTAAGTCCCATATGTAAGGATAAAGAAAGCAAACTACTCAGAATTCATGGAGATTAAACAAAAACAAAACATTTGCATTGAAATCCAAGTCTTACAATAGAAACTTAAACAAAAATAAAAAGTACCTTATGTCTTCTCCCCAAATAAACTTTTAGATTTTCTTTCGAGTAATCTCCAAACTTCTTCACACTAAAACACACTCACACTCACACTTGAACACAAAATATGAAAAACCTAATTCACTATTGCTGCCCAATTGAAGTTTTGAGGCTCCAAAATGTCTCTAAATTTGATTAGATCTTTCTCATTAAATAAAAAATAGAAAATAACCAAGGGTTGCTTCAAACACCCCTCCAAACTTTAGTTAAATTCAATGGATCTTCTAGAAAAGTAGTTACTGGCGCTATAGCTCCCATCTAGGGTGCTATAACACCCATCTCACACTTTTATGGTGCTATGGCGCCAAGGGGTGGTGCTACAGTGCTACACAGAAATCTTCAATTTTGCTCAATTGTTTTCTCGTTTTCTCTAAATGTCTATTCCAAGTACTTGAAACCAAAAACATGCCAAATTTTTTCTTTTAATGTGCAATATCACCAAAAATGTACATAAAAGTCTTATAAAATATGCACTCAAAATAGGTTACTTTTAGGTTGATCACTTGACAAAGCTGGAGTCAGATTACTTTTTATCACACCAGAAAGAGGGATGTTATGGTATTCCTACCACTTAACAGAGTCATGTAAAAGCAATGTAGCTGAATGTGAAGCTTTAATAATCGGACTGGAATTGACCTTATTAATGGATATAATAGGCATTGACATTTATGGCTATTCGCAGTTGATTACCTAATAGGTAGTTGGACAGTACAAAACTCTGAAACTAAAGTTAGAATAATACTTGCAATACACGATGAAGCTGTTGGAATGAGTTCCTAACGTGACATTATATGAAATTATGAGAGGAGAGAACACTCTTTTCGATGCATTTGCAAGGCTTGCTAAGGAATTTGCTTGTCCACATGAGGATTCCATCGATATAATGGTACAGACACGACATATCCTCTCACAGATCAACATGGAAAGTATGCACAAGTTTAAAAATGAAGAGGCAGTTACAACAGTCACAGAGGACAAAGAAGATTAGCGCCAATCGCTTATGGAATATTTGTAGAAAGTAAAGCCGCCGAATGAGAATTTGACAGTTCACCAGATAAAGAGGAGAGCATTGTCCTACACTTTGATAGACAATGTTCTGTACAGGAGGTCCTTCAACCAAATATGGCTCATATGTCTCAACATTGCAAAGGCCCAAGAAATAGTCAAGGAGGTTCATTTTGGGATTTGTGGCGCTCACCAGTCCGGGCCAGAGATGAAAGCGAAGATCAAGAGACGAGGGTATACTTGTCGGAGATGATGGCAGATTGCATGAAGACAATGAGGAATTGTCATCAATGTAAGATACACAAAGTGGTCTTACATCAACCCCCAAATGTGCTATGACATGCCTTAAAATTACATATTTTATAAATACATTTCATGCTTATTTTTGATGATATTGTTTTTTAATGAAAGGTAATTTGCATGTTTTTGGTTTTAGGTGCAGGAAATGGAGTTTAAGGAAAAGAAGTAAAAATGGATGCAAAATGGAGTTATGGAGCACTGGCGCCAAAGCACCATTTCTGGCACCTAAGCGCTAGAGGTCGGACATGATTGGCTCCTATACGCCAGAAACGGTTACCCATTTTAATCAATGAATTTGACCAAATTTTGAAGAGGTCCCTGAGGCAACCCTCGATGATTTTTAGAGCTTTACATATAGGGATGAAGTCCAAACAAAAAAAAGGAATGTGTTGGAGAGGGCTAGAGTGCTAAAAGGGTGCGTGTGTGTGCAAGAGTGATTTGGGTAGATCCCCATTAGAGTAGGCGGCAACCACAAGTGTATTGTGACTCTTGTAAGAGTCTATCACAGTCAAGGAAGTCAGAGAAATTCAAAAGATTGCTTGGGGACTAAGTTGAGATAAGTATTTGTGTTTTTTTTTAAGTATTATGTTGTGAATTTGAGTTTTAATATAAATTGTGTTTTGTTTTGTTATCCCCATGAATTATGCATGGTTTTTTTTTATACTTACAATTAAAACTTCTTTTATTCCCAAAATTATAATGGTATTTTTACCAGTTTTTCATTTAATTTGCAAACTGGCCACTTGTAATGTTAAAATCCATTGTGAAACATAATGACCCAGGTGAGCTATGATTTCACCCAACTAGTGAGTACCACACTAACCTTATGAAGAGGACAACCACAATCTAAGGAGAGTGCAAATAGATAGGGAGATAAGTTTTGATGGGCATAAAAGTCATGTTTCTAGGGTGACAGGCTAGATCCTTTACCAATTTGATCTAGAATTGGAATTTGAAGTCCATGGTAGGTCCTATAGAGAGGGCACAGTGGGTAATCTTGAAGTGAGCTCAGTATTACTATAAAAAAGGGACCTTACTTTAGATTAGCTAATGTTTTTTATGCACTCGAGAGAGGGTAAAGAATATGTATGCTCTTATTTACCACAATACATCATTTAAACTTTTAAACATTTTAATTCCAACACAGATTATGAACTCATTATAAGGAGAAAGATTTTTTTCATAACTAAAACTTTCTTTTACATTTAACATAGTTTAGAATTTTTGCATTTACATATAGTTTTAATCAGAACTTATAGGAATTTAGTAGCTTTAATTTACATCTAAATTTGTTATTATATTTTATGGATTAATTTCTATAGTTTTAAGTAAAAGTTTCATTAAAAGACTATTCAAAGAATTATAGCTTCCGTATGAGATCGATACCGTGGTTTTTATAAGAAACTGTATATTACCTGAAATGATATATATACATGTGTGGTAACTCTAGTGTGAAAACTATTATTCTATACTTTTTAATGTTTCTTTTATTCACACTAGCAGCTAAATGTAATTTGGGTCATGTTTTTGGCAATTTTTGGGAAAATAAAAATCTACGTAATTCTGGGTCGGGTCAAGTTTTTGGCGCCGTTTCCGAGGAAGCAACAAACTTTTTTTAGAAGTTAAAAATTTGATTTAAACTTTGGAATTATTTTAGAAAATTGTAATGTTATTAAAAATATTTTAAAAAATATTTTTGAAACCCAAAATATTTTTGAAAAACTAATAATTTGTAAAAAGAAAATAAAATATTTTGTTATTTTGAGTGTTTTATTCATTTTCTGAACTTTCATTTTTTTCATGCGTATTTTAGGATTTGAAGATTTAGTAGCTTAGGATTCTGATTTAGAGTGAATGATTATAAAAATTAAAAAAAACAAAAAGAACCACATAGCTTGCAAGAAACGACTAACACAACACATAAGAATATTGATATTCAAACTGCTAAAAAATGAACATCATCATGTACAAAAACCTTTAAGGGACTATGCAAACCCTACACTAGATGAAATTAAATTAAGCACACAAATCCTTGTTGTAGCAACTAACTAATTCAAACTTAAACCTACTATTATCCAAATGGTACAAAATAATCAGATTAGGGCAACACCATCTAGGGATCCAAATTTACAGATTGTAAGTTTTCTAGAACTATGTGCCACATTTAAGTACTATGGCATATCAAATAATGCTTTTAGAATTAGACTTTTTCCTTTTTCCTTAAGGGATAAAGCTAGGCTGTAGTTAAATTCTTTAGTACCTAGATCTATTAGAACTACGAGGAATTTGGCACAGAAATTATTAGCTAAGTATTTTCCACCTTTAAAAACTACTAAGCTTACAAATGACATTACTTCATTTACTAAGTATGAAGGTGAGTCAATATACGAAGTTTGGGGTAGACTTAAAGAACTCTTCAGAAAGTGTCCGCATAGCAAGACCCCTTAGATCTATTATAGATGTTGTGGCTGGAGGTTTATTAATGTCAAAACCGTTTTGATGAAGCTTGTGCCTTAATTGAAAAGATGACTATAAATAGTTTTCAATAGTCCTCTGAAAGGGTAAATTCTAAGAAAATAGCCAGTATTCACGACAAAGATGCTCCATTTATTCTAGCATCTCAAGTTGCTGCGATATCCAAAAAGATAGACCAATTTGTTAAGATTTTTTCTCAAACCCCTCATGTGATTGAAGAAAATTCATTAGGAGAATTGATTTATTCTCAAACATCATTAGATACTTTAAATGCAATTTAAAATATACCTAATAACCCATATTGTAACTATTACAACCCAAGTTGGAAAAACCACCCTAACTTTAACCCGAATAATAATTTTGGTGGTGAAAATCAGCAATAGGGGAACAATCAAGCAAACCTTTTATCCTCCTAACTTAATAACCGACAAATTAAGGAGATGAAGTTGTCTATAGAAGAAGTGGTGTTACAAATGGGTAATCAATTATAAAGTCAGAGTGCTTCAATTAGAAATATTGAGAATAAACTGGGACAAATTGCTAATGCACTTGGAAATAGGCCTCAAGGGACACTTCCTAATAATACTGAAATAAATTTGAAAGATAAAAACAAAGAACAAGGGTAAGTTAATGTTGTACAACTTAGAAGTGGAAAGGAATTAAGTGTTGGAATTCAGAAGGAGATTGAAGTTGATAGAAAAACAATAGAAACTAAAAAAACCTAAAGAAATAGTTCCTAAGGATTTGGAAAAACCAGTCTCTCGAACTAAGATTAATTTAGAAAGACCACCACCTCTTTTTCCTCAGAGACTCATACAACAAAAATTGGATCAACAATTTTCAAAGTTTTTGAGATATTTAAGAAACTAACCATCAATATTCCTTTTGCAGAAGCTTTGGACTAGATGCCAAGTTATGCTAAATTTATGAAAGCGATTTTAAATGAAAAGAGGAAATTTGAAGATTATGAAATTGTTACACTAAGAGAAGAATGTAGTGCAATAATTCAGAAAAGCTTTCTAAAAACCTCAAGGATCCAGGTAGCTTCACTATATGTTGTACAATTGGAGAAAAATTTTGTAGAAAAGCTTTATGTGCTTTAGGAGCTAGCATTAACCTCATGCCATTATCTATAATTAGAATGTTCGGTTTAGGAGAGATTTCTGTCACTACTATAACCCTTCTGTTAGCTGATCGATCTATCACTTATTCAAAACAGGTTGTAGAGGACGTTTTAGTGAAAGTAGATAAATTTATCTTTCCTGTGGATTTTATTGTGTTAGATGTAAAGGAAGATAAAGAAATTCCTATCATTCTAATGAGACCTTTCCTTACCACTAGACGAGAAATGATAAATGTGTAGAAAAGAGAGTTAATCATGAGAGTTAAAGACCAAGAAATTATATTTAATGTGCTTAAATCTATTAAGTTTCCAGCTAAAGGAAAATATCATAAATGTTATAGAATATATATTTTTGACTATTTGATTGTTAATCATTTCTAAGAAAGACTTGAAGTTATAACAAATAAAAAAGAACTGGACGACGAAAAAAAAATTGGAGGATGAAAAAGAACTGAAGGATAAAAATGAAATTAATTTGCAAGATAAATCAAATAAGATAAATACTGATTATTTAAATTATGTTCAGTAAAATTTTGAGATTTTGGAAACTACTAAAAATAGTAAACATTTGAACTAGATATGAAGGTGCTCCTAATGCATTTAAAGTACAAATTTTTAGGGAACTCGTCGACATTACCTGTTATAATATCCTTTAAATTAACTAAAGCTCAAAAAGAAAAATTAATGGAGACTTTAAAAGTTATAAGAAGCATATGGATGGACATTACTTGATATTAAAAGAACCAGTCCTTCAATCTCTGTGGACAGAATTTTATTGGAAGATGACCATAAGCCTAGGGCAGATCCTCAAAGGAGATTGAATTATATCATGAAAGATATTGTAAAGAAAGAAATTTTAAAGTGGTTGGAGACTCGAATTATTTATCCAATTTCTAATAGTGCTTGGGTTAGTCATCTCCTATGAAAGGGGTAGTGAAAGCACATATTAATGAATGAAATGAATTAATTTTAACAAGACAAGTTATTGGGTTGTGTATTTATATTGATTATAGAAAATTAAACCTCACCACTATGAAAGATCTCTTTCCTCTACCTTTTCTAGATCAAATGTTGGATAGACTAGCTGGAAACTGATATTTCTACTTTTTGGATGGATATTTGCTCTTGAGGATCAGAATAAGACTACGTTTACAAGTTCGTATGAGACTTTTTATTTTAGAAGAATGCCCTTTAGTTTATGTAATGCACCTGCAACTTTTCAAAGGTACATGATATGTATTTTCTATGATTTAATTGAAAAAGGAACTGAAGTTTTCATGGATGATTCCTCCATCTTTAGAACATTTTTTTATTCATGTTAAGATCATTTAGCCAAAATTCTTAAATGCTGTGAAGAAACAAATTTAGTTCTCAACTGAGAGATCTATCAATTTATGGTCTCAAGAGGAATCGTATTAGCAGTCAAGGTTTCTGAAAATGAGTTGGTAGTTGATCCAACAAAAATTTAAGTTGTTGCTTAACTACCCCCACCTACTAAGATTAGGGGAGTTAGAAGTTTTCGAAGACATGTTGGATTCTACAGGCATTATGTTAAAGACTTTTCAAAAAAGTCTAAGCTTTTATGTCATCTTTTTGAAAAATATATGAGATTTGATTTTAACAAGGAATGCCTAAATGCCTTTGAATTATTAAGAGAAAAATTAATCACTGAACCTATTATTGTTTCACCTAACTTGGAAAAACTATTTGAGATAATGTGATGCAAGTGATTACGCTATTGGGAGTTGTATTAGAGCAAAAATACAATAAGGATTTTAAATTTATATACTATGCTATTAAAACTCTTAATGAATCACAAATTAATTACACTACTATTGAAAAAAGTTATCGACAATAGTATATGCTATTGATAAATTTAGACTTATCTTATTGGAGCTAAATGCATTGTGCATACTGATAATTTCACTATTAAATATTTGATGTTGAAGAAGGATGAAAAATCAAGGTTAATTAGATTGGTCCTTATGATATAGGAGTTTGATTTTTAGGTAGTGGATAGGAAGGGTTATGATAATTAAATTGCTGATCATTTGTTGAAAGTTGAACAAGAAAATTATAGAAACTTTGATGATGTATTAAATAAAAATATTCAAGATGAACAACTATATATTGTTATTGAATGACATATTCTGTGGTATGCTGATATAATTAACTAATTAGTTAGTAATATTTTACCCTACAGATGAATGAGCCACCAAAAGAAAAAGTTCATTTACGGTGCAAGATTTTACTTTTCGGATGACCCTTATTTATATAAAGAATGTAAGGACTTAGTCATCAAAAGATGTGTACCAATTAAAGAAACCCAGGAAATTATTCAAAAATGTCATAAATCTGATTTTAGAGGATATTTTGGAGTGGATAAAACTACATTTAAAATTTTACAATTTGGATTCTATTGGCCTACATTATTTTGGGATGATATATGTGAAGACTTGTGATAGATGTCCGAGAGTAGGCAATAGTTTTAAGAGAGAGATGAAATGTTCCCAAATTTTACTTTAGAAGTTGAAATTTTTTATGTATGGGGTTTTGATTTTATAGGACCATTTGTACCATCTTGTGGAAAAATAAAGATTTCATTAGTTGCAGATTATGTTTCTAAATGGATTGAAATTGTTGCTTTACCCTGATGTGATTCTCAGAGTGTTGCAAACATTTTTAAGAGAAATATTTTTACCATATTTGGAATACCAAGAGAGATCATTAATAATGGGGGAAGTCATTTTAAAAATAATAGTATAGAAACATTAACGGGAAAATATGGAATTAAACATTAAATTGTCATGCTTATCACCCTCAAACCAGTGGTTTAACAGACGTATAGAATTTTGAAATTAATAGAATATTGGAAAAACTGTAAATCCTAATAGAAAAGATTTGTCTATTAGACTTGATTATGCATTATGAGCTTATAGAATTTCTTATAAAACTCTTATAGGAATGTCACCATATAGACTCATATATAGAAAAGCTTGTCACTTGCCGGTTGAATTGGAGCATAAAGCTTATTAAGATATTAAGAAATTTAACTATAATTTGAGGAACATTAGCGAGAAATGATTATTGCAATTAAATGATCTTGAGGAAATAAGAAATGAATCTTATGAGAATGCAATGATTTATGCATAAAAAATAAAGAATTGGCATGATCATAAGATTTTGAGAAAAGATGTTGAGCTTGGACAAGAGATTTTACTATATAATAAACAATTGAAGTTATTTCTAAGAAAACTTAAGTCTAGGTGGTCACGACCATTTATTATAATAAAAGACTATCCTTATGATGATGTGGATATTAAAGATCCAGAAACTAAATGAATAATTAAGGTTAACAGACATCGACTGAAACCATACATTAGTGAAAACAAACCTTTCGATGAAGAGATCCTAATGCTGGGTAAACTAGAGTAAAACGTTGGATACGTCGGGTCGATGATGTTAAACCAACGTTTTTATGGGAGAGAACTCATAGTTATCGGTGTGGATTAATTTGTTTGGTGATTATTATTATGTCAATTTTATTAACTTAAGTCCAGGTGGTTAAGGAAAAAAACACTTATTTTATGATTAGAAGAGGTTAGGATGAGTAAATTGGACTTTGACATTTTTGGGTATTGGCACCTAGGCACCGAACTTGACCCCTAAGCGCCTCTTTTACTTGAAGCTTGACGCCTAAGCACCCAATTTAGCTCCTAGGCACAACAGTTCAAGTAACTTCCAAAAACCACCCACTTTCAGTTTTTCTACCTCCTTCTCTATTAAAATGAATGTGAACATGAATTGGGACATCTTCTTCAAAACTATAAGTCTTTTAGATGGCAAAAGGAGTGGAAGAATCATCCCTACCTTGAGACCATTGCCTCAACATCAATGGAGAGTAAGATCAATGGTAACTTGGATGAAAAGAAGTTGATGCATAAGGAAGCCCAAACATACATCAATGGATTCCTTGCACTGAGCCTGGAAGGAGTAATGTAGAAACTTTTGAAGATTGAGAAGCAGTTGACGAATCTGCATTCCAAGTTAAGTGAGATGTATTACCAATATGAATATCTAGATTGGCAATTCAGATAAAAGTTCAATCATATGACATGCTTCCAAGAGTTTCAGTTGAGGATATATCAAGATAACCAATGGATTGGAAAAAAAGTTGCGGAATATTTTCCTCATGCTTCTTTTTACCACTTATTCAGTCGTCAAATTTTGATGGGTAGAAAGGCAGACGACAATAGCATTCATAATTATTAGTTCTTGGAAGATTGTGTGATATTTGATGCTTCTGTTGTGTTTGTGTGTTGGGTGCCGACTTTGAACTTAAAGGTATGTTGAATAGATGATATTCAGGATGGGCTGGAAAGAATTAAGATTAGACCCTGACCAAGCTATCCTACTAATTAACTCACCCAACATGGGAGAGCCAGACCACTAGAATAAAGCTCTCTCTTGTGGTGTATTTGCAATATAAATAAAGAAAGACCTAGCTAAGGTTTCATCTCGGTAGTATTATATGCCCTTTAATGAACTATTTTTGAAATTTTTTAACAAACTTATTTTTTCCTTCGAGAAACTTTAGTGTGCCTAAAGAGCTTTACACTTTTACGGAGTGTGCACATTATTTTTCATCCTTTCATTGGCATGCTGCCTTTTGTGAGTTTCTTATTGGTCAAGTGAATGTCGTCATCATAAATTAAGGTGAAATCAGTCATTGGGATATATCAAAGGATTTGTTTTTCTGCTAATAGTTAGTGTTATGGTTATACAATTTAATTTTTTTGGTCAAAGTAGATTATGATTTAACTTTTATAAAACTCTTATTTAAATAGTGTATATCTCTAGTTACGCCCACTGCATCTGAGGTCAGGCCTTGAATGTTGAGGTGGCCAGCACATTGGAGTTGGAACTCTTCCCAAATACAAGACATAGTTATTTGTCAAAAAATTAAAAGGCATGAAATATCATTAGTTAATTACTCATATTTTAATCACACTATTTTATTCTGAAATTTATTTAGGATCTGGTCAAATTTCTTTAAAGTGGATGACTTAGTTATTAAGGCATTAATTGCTTTCTCCTCTCAAATCATAGTCTTATTAAAACACTAGAATCATTATCATAAATCATTCTTTTCTTGATTATCCTTCTGATAAGTTTTGAACATCCAAGCGTGTTTCTTCTTTTTTTTCAAAAGTTTCTTCTTCATTTGATGTGATTTTATCTATTAAATCTAGATAATAGAACATCTCTTCTTTTTAAGTAAGATTTTTTAGCATTGAATGAACTTTGAACGACAGTGGGTTCTTTTTATTCTCTTTATTTTTGTTGTGGTGGGAGGGTTAGGACCAGCTGAGAATGATCATGCATGATTTCACTTTTTACCAATGGTAGAAGTCAAAAGAAAAAAACCTACCATTCCTTAATAATTAAAAGGTTTTGGAAAGTTTAACTTCCTTGGTAGTGACAGTCTCATTTCAGAAATTTTTGGCCTCCATAAATTTTTTTTATCTTTTGTAACGATCGGATTTTCTCTCCTTCATGCTCATCCCTAGCGTTAACTTCAGATGCAAGTTCTGGACAATTTCCCACCTCTCATTGAGTTACAACATAACTATCCATAACTTTTTTCTCTTCTGATGTTTTATTTCTTTTTTTTGTTCCTTTCCTTTGCATTTAATGACCACATCACTTAAGATCAATGTCATCTTTGGAAGAACGTAGTAGAATACAATGAGAGAGACATGGATTGGCTTCATTATATGCTTGATGACAACAAGTTATTCTTATTTTAAGACCATATCCTCTTATGAAGGAGATCACTCTAATCATACTCTAGGTAAGAGGTTCTATAGTATAGTCATTAATACAAACTGAAAATTTAGAGCCATCTGCATCTTGGAAAGGGGGAGCTTTCCCATCCATCCTGGCTGGATCATAGTCCGCTCAACTAAATAGAGGAGCAAAATCATTCTTAGTTGATGAGATTTAAGTGACATCTTA
>NEWO01000844.1:40779-86219 GCA_003013225.1 Phalaenopsis aphrodite
CTAATATTAATCAATTCACTTGATGTTTGAAACACAAAGGGGTTAATTGGTAGAAACCAATTGCACTTTCTTTATTAAGATTAATAAATTTCTAAGTTATTAAAATTTGGAAGTTTATTAAAATTAAATGATCCTAGACTTAGGGGTATGACTGTTGAAGTCAATAATTAATCAATTTAATACCCCTATGTTGATTTTCAAATAAAATTCAAATCATGAATCATGACCACTGAAAACTTAACCCTCTAATTAAGAGACTCACCTAGGTCTTAAGGGCTCAGTGGTGACTTAGGCTAAATCAAGATTGACTAAAAGAGGATTAGAGAAATAAGCATAATTATATCAAACATCCTTGAAACACCACTAAGCCCAATTATGATTAAAATTTGGCTAAGTGTTCAAATTACACTAACTTGCCTCTTTAAGGGTCTTCACCCACATAATTTTCAAATTAAATAATCATCCTATTCTCAGGGGTAATTGAGACATCAATGTTCACTGAGTAATAAGGGTATTCACAGGATGAACCATTAAGCAACATAATGAGTTTAAATGGACTCGAGGCTTTTCACTAGATGGTGAGAGAGAGGCATGGACCTGCTTCCCCCTCTTAGCTTGTTGGATCTCAGAGGCCTATTAAACTTAAATATTTTTCGCTTAATGGAATGGTCCTTAATTAAACTTTTAAGGACTCACCAAAATACAACATAGAGTTAGGAAAACCCCTCAGAGCTCTACTTTTCTTGCTCTTCATAAATTCCCTCACATGCATTTTCAAGTTTTAGGTGGTGGAACGAGAAGACACGTCAGGTACGCTTTTACAGTTTATAGTACCATCTTTCTTCTGCATTTTCCTTATATGTTTCATGCTTGCATTTTCCTACATAAACTTGCATGTTAACTATAATCATAAGCAAAACCATAACCTGAAACACAAACTAAAATCAACCAAGATAAAATTCACCGCTAAAACATTTAAAATAAAAAACAACTCAAAATTTAATCACAAACATCACACAAAACCACAACTTCAACTAAATTAAGATGTCTCTATAGGATGATCGGGAATCCCTCGGAGGAGGTAACCTACGGTTGCTAACGAGGCTTCCCATGGTTTAAATGAAATTATGGAACTCATTAAGTTGGGTTTGATAAGTTCATTTGGACTAAGTGAATCCAATAGCAAATAGTGATGCCGGAACGAGGGAACCGTAGAATCTTAACCGGCGTTTCTCTAATCAACTTTAATATGCCCTCATAAAATTTAAAGAACTTCAACCATAGGGCCACCTAATTTGATATTATAACTTGACACAATAGATAACTAAGACTTGTCATGGCAAGGAGCTTGGAGCTAGCTTGGTGGGCAGCACGACCATCTTCAACAGCAAAATCTATCTTCACCAGCTAAACTAATCTTCCTTCCTTAAACCTAAACAACAAAGCCATAGGACTTCGAGGTTGCTTGCTTGTGCAACGTAAATCCTCACCTTATCTTTAGGTCTTTGCATAACCCTGCTATACAATATAAGCCCTAACTCATCTTGGGATTCTGAGGTTGTCGTTTGTCACGACCTAAATCCTCACATCTTCCAGGCCATTTGTGTGATCATTTCACACTAATGTAAGCCCTAACTAATAAAATTGGCAGGATAAAACACCTAAATATTTCTCCTCAAAACTGAAGCCAAACATTAGGATAGCTTGGGAAGTCAGCGAGGTTCTCCTCTAGATCCATGACATCCCCTAGTCCTTCTTCCTTTGGATTCTACAAAAAAAAAATGTTCCACATTTGAACCAATCCCCTTACACACCTCTATATCCGATTTTGTTGAAGAGTCCTACCCTTTGAAACTCCTTGAAGATAATATTTCTTGATTTTTATCGCGAGTTTTCTTAGGTGGCTTTGGTCATTTAAGATGTAATTAACTATAGGGGCTTGCCCTTATAGGAAGCATGTTTGAACCTAGCTTAATATGACCCTATTTAATCCTTTATATTAAATAGGGGAACTTGTCGGCAAATACAAAGGTTTCGCAGACTAAACGGACGTCATACTTTCCTTAGTTTATTTGAACGAGCCTCATCCTATATTCTTGTGTTTATCCTTCGGGATAGATACAAGATTTGAGGTACAATGCTCTTTCATTTTAAATTATGAAAAATATGGGATCAGTTTGATTTCATACTTCAACGTCCTTCCGAAGCGGGCGACGGAATTTCAATTCCGGTGACCGACAGCTTCTTACGGGCAACCCCAAACCAACCCGAAATAACGTCGACAGTGATGTAGAAGCATGTGAAGTAGAAGCTCGTGACGTCGAAGCAGCAAAACTACTAGATAATCCACCCCTCCAACCAAAAATAGAATGATGTTAATAAGATTTCACATTCACACTGGTAATGGGTCTCAATGGCTGTCAAATCTCCTTTCAGTTGTCAAATCTAACTACAGCCTGCTCGTATAAAAAAAAGATCAAGGATGCAAATCCCAAATCTGCAGTAGTAGCAACAACGATATAACTGATAATAAATTTGTGAATCAAAACTCAAATATCAATAGGCTTGAACTGCTGAATGCAATAGTTCAAGGTTGCTCGATCTCAAGTCACTTCACTCAAATAATTTGTAGGTAACAAACAAGCAAAGATAAAATAATGTCATGCCTTTGCAGTGGCATCCAACTTTGAAGCAGAAATGTTTACTCTTATTTCATTTGTGACTTCCAAATCCCTCTTCCATTAGTAAAAGATGAAATAATCTCATCTAGCTCCCCTTCAGTAGGACAATAGTTTGAATAAAAACTCAAAGTACTCAGTGGAAAATGATAAAATTGATTAATTACCTTGGGAGAAAAAGGCATTGGCTTCCCCCTCACTATGACTCCTTCATCAGCTTCAGAGAGATTTGCATAGAGCTCCTGCAAAACAGAAATCACTGCAATAGTGGAAAAACAACAGAACCACTCCCACTAGTGCTAAATAATCAAATCTTCCAATGGCTGCTCTTGACTTTTAAAGCATCGCTCATGAATCAACTTTCTCAATTGTAGTGCATCATTGTATCGATCCTGAGCTCTCAAACTGACAAAGTTTTTTGAATCGAATGGAGTCTTCCCCTTACTCCTCTTCATTATTGGTGCCATTTTAAAAAAAAATTATAAAATTCAAAATAAATTTCACATTCAACTCCAAATCACTAAACTAAACTCATAAAAGCTTAAACTAACAAATGCGTGCCTTTTTCATAGATTTTCTCAAAATTTCACCATGAATAATGATTTTTGGGTAGCTCGTGATTGTGCTCAAATTACATGGTGAAAATAAAAAATTTTTGCATAGAAGTGAAGCTCTTACCTCAAGGATATCAAATCTAGCAATTTTTTTCCCTCAAATCTCTAAAAAAATCTTCAATTATGGTGTGGCCTAGCTTAGAAATCATGAAAACCCGAGGAAGAAGTCAAAGTGAAGGTGCGTTATTGGAGTCTTTCAGACCAATTTTTCACTTAAAATCGTTCGAGAACCAGTTTTTGTGAACCAGCGCTTAAGCGTGAATGGTTTGGCGCTTGACACCTGTCTCTCTGTTTAGGCAGCGCTTAAGCGCGAGTATTGGTGCTTAGGCGCCAGTACAAAAATTTTTTTTTTTATTTAAGTGGAATTCACATCTAACCTAAGTCAACCAACCTTATATGGTTTCAAAACATTTTAAATACTATTTCCTTCCCTCTTAACTCTCCTCTTACTCAAGATTCACCAATCTTAACTAATTTGATTCAACACACAATAACACTAAGTTTCACACAAACAAAACACTTATATTAATTCACAAACAATTACAAACTTTTTCAAGTACATAAATTTTCCTTTTAAATAGTCTTGGATGAGAAGATTCCTAACATAAACACTAGACAATCATAACATTAAAACAGACTGAACACACTTATCATTAAACAAACACTGAACACATAAACTCTAAATCATGAACTTGATTCCATTCCTTAGATGATGGAACAAATCCTAGCCTATCATTAGTTTCTCCTTCAACATTTGGAATGTATATCTGAAAAAATCTGATGATGATTAATTAGTCTAATTGAATCATCTTCAATCCACTTTTTCTTTAGATACATAGCCTTGTCTGCTTCTTCTATAAAATTGGTATGACTAAACTGTATCTTAAGTTGCCATCCCATGTGATCCAGATGCGTGTTAACTTCCATCACTTTTGCCTTAATTGAAGCCATGTCAGCCTCAATTTTAGTTATTTTCTCTGTTATTCCTTTGATACTAACGACAAGGAAACATTTATATAACTCTTGCACACTCTGAATAATAATCTTCTTTTGCATTGCCTCCTCCTTCTTCTTCAAATCACTTTCCCAAGATGACATTTTTCCAAAACTTTCTTTTTTACTTAAGATTTAGGGTTAAAATGGAATTGTGATAAAAATCCTTACATAACCCTTCTATTTATAGACTCCAAAGTCTTCCTATAACTCTTAGGCACGTCTTAGAACCGTCTTTCATGTCAAAGCTAACCAATCCTCGGTTAAAACTTCTAGAAATCAAATTTAGCACATGTTTTTTAACAGTCGCGCTTAAGCGTCGGATCTAGGCGCTTAAGCGTCACTGCCCAATTTAGCACAGGTCAACTCCAAACATTCATTTTAACATGTCTAAGTCATTTTTTAAGGTCTTAGAATAAGCACTAACTTAATATATAATAAAAAATACTACTAGAATTTTCTAATTCACACACAATGATATAACAATAAAAACAAACACGCAGATTATTACGGGTTGCCTCCCACAGAGCACTTGGTTTAACGTCTTCAGCCCGATGTAACCAATGCTTATTCTGGTTAACCCAAGATTAGAAAACCATTTAATTTAAGTTGGTCACCTAAAAATTAGGTTTTTAGTTTGTGATCATTCACTTTGAATATTTTATCAGTTTTAGGATATTTAATATCCACAACTCCATAGGGATAAACTTTCATCACAATAAATGGGCCCATCCACCTGGACTTAAGTTTCCTTGAAAATAATCTTAACCTTGCATTGTAAAGCAAAACTTATTGTCTTGGCTGATTTTTTTTAGTAAGAATCCTTTGATCATGCCACATCTTCATCATTTCTTCGTATATCTTAACACTTTCTAAGGATTCATTCCTTATCTCTTCAAGCTCATTCAATTGAAATAATATTTTCTCATTAGCATATTTTAAATTGTAATTAAACTCTTTAATAGACCAATATACTTTATGCTCAAGTTCAACTGGTGAGTGACATGCTTTCTGAAATATTAATCTGTATGGGGACATTCCTATAGAAGTTCTGTATACAGTCCTATAAGTCCACAAAGCATAATCAAGTTGAGTTGACCAATCCATTTTGGTTAGATTTACAAATTTTTCTAATATTTTTTTAATTTCATGATTGAATAATTTAGCCAAACCACTTGTCTGAGGATGATAATCAGTAGCAATTCTATGGTTTGTATTATGTTTCCTTAATAACTTCTTCATTATTACATTCCTGAAATGACTTCCTCTGTCAGTTATGATTACTCTCAGCATCCCAAATCTACAAAATATGTTAGTTCTTAAAAACTTTGCAACACTTTAAGCATAACATCGAGGTAAAACAATACCTTATATCTATTTGGATACATAGTCTACTGCTAACAGTATATTTAAATTTCCAAAAGATGGTATAAATGGTCCCATGAAATCTAATCTCCAAACTTCAAATATCTCAACTTCTAACACATAATTGAGGGGCAACTCATTCTTTCTAGAAATATTTCCTTCTCGTTGACATCAATCACAAGTTTTTATATAAGCGATAACATCTCTAAAGATTGTAGGCCAATAAAAGCCACATTGTAAAATTTTGTATATTATTTTATCAACACCAAAATGTCCCCCAAAATAATCAAATAATTAGATCATTTCCTTATTTATATAAAAATGGGTCATTCAAAAAATAAGCTTTAGCTTCAGATAAGAATTTTCTCTTATGTTGGTATGTCATTCCATAGGATATAATATCACTAACAATGAAATTCACAATGTCGGCATACCACAGAAGACACAAATCATTAACATTGAACAATCCTTCATCTGAAAAATGTTTATTAATCTCTTTTTTTCAAAAATGACTGGTTTCTGTAATTTAAGTCTGGATAAATGATCAGTAATTTGATTCTCAGCTCTCTTCTATCTACTATTTCAAAGTCAAATTCTTGCAAAAGAAGAACCCATCTTATTAGTCTTGGTTTTGCATCCTTCTTTTTCATTAGATACTTAATAGCATAATGATTTGTATGCTGATACGAGATTTTATATATGCAGATATTTAAGAAATTGACACCACTCAAGGGATCCAAAAACTTGATGCAGACAGATTTATACTAAATATGCATTATAATCCCAACAAAAATACTTTTTATAAAAATAATTTATCTTTTAAACTCTTTTTAAACTACCAAATCTCTTTTAATATCAACGCAAATATATGTATAATTCAAGTAATAAAGGGCTCTAAAGGACTCCTAGATATCGATCCCACAAGGAATTTGGAAAATCCTAAAGTGAATTATGAAAACTATTTTATAACAAAAACAAAAAATAGTAAAGTGTGAAGTTTGAAAATTGACTACTCAGGTGAATGCTAATTAAAATGAAAATGTAAGACTATAGAAATTAAACTAAACTAAATACTAAACTTTCAAAAGTAAAATTACAAAAATTAAATAAAGTTTTTGTTGTGATGAAAAGTTTAAATTTAAGNTATATATATATATATATATATATATATATATATATATATATATATATATATATATATATATATATATATATATATATATATATATATATAAACTGTTTTGTGCCAAATAGGAGCCATTCTATTCTTTACCCTTTTTCAAGTGCTATAAAGAACATTGACTAATCCAGAGTTTGGTCCCTAACTTTGTAGTTAGGCTGGTAGGATACTGACTCCCACTACTCCCTCTCCTGAGGGCTAACAATCTCGCATTAGTTTCCAATCAACTAAAACAAATTGGGGGTTTTATTCTGTCACCTTAAAATCTCAAATTCTACATCCAACAAAGTGTATTTTCCTATTTATTTGCACCCAATCCCATGGATGACATACTCTCCAATGAAATCAAATGTGATTCTCCCTAAGTTGTAGAAATCATATCTCATTTAAGAACATATGTTTCTCAACAAGGTTTAACATTTCAATTGGCCAAATCAAAAAGTAAATGAAGATTGAATTTCAAATCATTACAAATTATTATCATTTAAAACCGCAGAAAATCAAATCTATTCTTCACAAAGCCATATCTTCAAAGTAGGGAGAAGGATAAAGAAGAATACTCATAATTCATGAGAAGGATACGATAAAACACAAATTTCATTAATAAAAATAAGTTGACAAAACAAAAGAAATAAATGACACAACTTATCGCACAATCCCTCCCAAGCAAATCCCTAGAAGGTCTTTCCAAGACTTTTGCTCTTTACAATCACTCCCAATTCTCTCTTAGAAATGTAATGAAGAAGAAATCTCTCACCTTCCGTCTCCTCTTACAACCCTAGAAGAAAATCTCTTCTTCTCTCTCTCCAACTCACGCCACCTTCTCACTCTGCCTCACGTCACACACACACACAAATGAGAAGTCTTCTTCTTTTATTTTTTGGGTTGCCTTCTTTAGAAAAGAATTCAAAGTTCCCTCCAAAATTCCTCTAAAACTCAATTCTATTGAATTCAAAATATTTGTCACTTGATCCAAGGTTCATATCCCTTCATAAAAGAACCTTCCAAAGTGTCTAAATGCATTGAATTAGTCTAAGAGTTGTGTAGAACAAGTGTCCTTTTGAAATTTTTGAAATAATTCGTCTCGAACTGCCTTAATTTAAAAAAATCGTCCCTGGCGCATCATGCGCTATTTCTCTAGATTTTGGCACATCATGCACCAGAATCCAAAATTGGCTTTTTTTTCTCCAAATTTTGTCCTTTCTACTTTTTTTGCTCAAAATGCCTAAAAATGATATACCTACAACAAAAAACACAAAAATACTTTTATTTAAAGTATATTATCACAAAAAATAAACATAAAATAGATATTTAAAACAATATATTATTTTGGTGTATGAAAATCCCCCAAACTTAATTGTTACTTGTCCTCAAGTGACAAATTTATTAATAAAAGCATACGACTTATGATAGAGATTAACTTATAACTTCTATACTTTATTTTAATAAATAAAATGGTAAAATTTAAGAAAAACCCTTTAATAACTTACATTGAATCTCTAAGTCTAGGAATACTTTGTAATCAAATTTAAGATTTCTGATCTGTATTCATTTCAAGTAAAATTGCAATTTAGCATATTAAGGACATTTAGAACATTCATATGAAAAAGAACTTCATGAAACCTTTACTAGGAATGTTATTAATACTCCAACATAAGTTTAAAAAATGTAATAAAGCTTCTTACTTAAGTTGATTAAAGTGAAGCCAATTTTTTATTAGACATCTCCTTTCGCTTTTCCTCACTTATTTTTCTTTTCTTTTTATCTTCTTTTTCTTCTCCTATTTTTTTAGAAACTTTTCAATCCTTTCTTTTCTTTTCTTTTTCCAAGTGAGGATTACTATATCTGGATAGCCTTTAATGATTTTGAACTTCACTATCCTCTTCTTAAAGTTAAAACTCTATATCTTTCTTCACCTTATAAATTCATATTAGTTTATGATTTTTCATAAAGTTTCATTCTTTTCTTCTTACATAAAACTGTGAAATTCTTAACACTTCAAAAATACAATTTTCCTTACTTTAAATAGAAAATATAGTCTTATCCTATCAGACAAAATATCGTTAAATTTAGAATTTATCTTCATTATTAAAAACTCTTTATCTAAATTTACCACAATATTTATAAATAGAAATACAGTCATTTAAAGTTAAATCTTAATATCCCAGGCCATGTTAAATTAATTTTTAAAAACATGATTACTTAAGGACAAATAAAATTTAGTTTACTCCTTTTCAAAATTAATTTTCTTCCCTCCAAACTTAAGTTTTTAAGTGATTTTAAAAAAGTTTTTAATATAAAATTTAGTAGGTGAAAGAAAACAGTAAATGCCTGAAAATAAGAACTTATATGTAGAGGATTTTTTTATTATAAAACTGGGCTCTGGTATACTGCAAGTATTAACTGTAAAACTAGATACATGCTTTAAAGTATTAAATAAAACATAATACATTCTCGAGAACTTACTGAGAGTTAAAAACATAGATACAAAAACTAAAAAACTAAACTGACAAACTAAATTGAAAATACTAAAAACGCAGAAAAAGTGAATGTCTACAATTACTATTCCAGATTCAGTTCACAACACAACATAAAAGTTCTTTTACTACAACAATTTTTCAAATGAAAGTACATCACAATACGAACATAAACAACAAACAATCTTCAAAACAACTAAACAAGACTCGTAAAACATCAATTTCCATCTTCTTACTCTTCATCATCTGATTCATCATCATCATCATCATCATCATCATCATCATCATCATCATCATCATCATCATCATCATCATCATCATCATCATCATCATCATCATGAATGGGAGTATAGGAAGTGAAATTTGGGAAAGCAAGAAAACCCACATTAGGTTCACCCCTAAGGTGTTTTACCATGACATTGTTATACTCAATATCATGTTGAACTCTCCTCTGATGATATTCATCATTATATGCATTCCTTGCTCCTATTTCTCTCAACTGAGTTTGAATATTAACTATCTCCATTTTTTGAATCATGAGTTGATCCATAATACCTTCAAGTGATGTAGATCAAGAAGTAGATGCCCCTGTAGCAGATCCCTTCTTCCACTTCAAGACTCAACAAATGATTCTACTCTCTAAATCATATGTCTCCCAATAAGATTTTTTGGCTGCAATCTCTCTTCAATTCTATGGGATACTACTCCTCATTGTTCACATAGAGTAAAAATCAAGGAAGGGTATCCCAAACCTCTAGTTGTTGAACTAGCAACAATACTTTGAGCATGCTAAATGATAAGTGCGCCAACATTTATTGCCTTCATATTCTGAATGCAATAGTTGAGTACAACTCTATCTTTAGTAACATCAGCCAAATGATTTGTTGAAAATAGTTTGGCAGAAATGAAGTGATGTCATATTTTTGACTGAATAGTTAACATGGAAGCAGGGAAGTTAACTGTCTTGTTATACTTAATTTTCCATTCCCCTCTTCCATCAGTCAAAAATGCAATCACTTCTTCCAGTGATGAATCCGTTATTACAAATGCAGCGTACTAGTCATGATATATGCTTCTAAGCCCATAAAAAGCATTGATACTTTCGGCACAAAACTCAAATAGCTTATCTCTCAACAAGATGTGATCATCAACAGTGAATCTCAAGTTTTCACAGAACTCCCGAACCATCGGAACAATTGCTATGGTAGTGAAGTAGCAAAATTTTTCACAATTCTTGGCAAGAATCAATCTCTCGACCTCACCACCCGGGTTCACAAACACTCGTTCTTAGATCATTCTATTGGTCTCCATCTGAGTTTTGTAACTATTTTGGGATTTGAAACTAAAAAATCTTTGTGCATCAAAGTCTTAGATCAGTCCATTTAAAAATTCTACGAAAATCCAAGTACAGTCCAAATCTTGAAGTAAAAGATGACTCAAGTAGCAAAAATGGAGTTTGTCTGTGCAATTTTTTGGTTTTCTAGGTAATATAGCGTGTTCGGACCTTTGGTGCATCATGCGCCAACGCTCTGTAAGTTGGCACATCTTGCGCCATAGCTCAAATTTTCTAGATTTCGGTTTTGGTGGAAATCTGCTCCGTACCACTTTACGTCAACCTCTATTTAACTCAAATAAACCTTTATAAGCATATATAAACATCACACAAACATATTACTTTCACAAACAACACGAAACTCATATTTATATATAAAATCCGCGCTATTACAGACTAACATTTTTCAAGCCAACAAACATCAAATTCAATTTTCTAAAATAAACCAACATTCTAACACTGAAATCTAAACATCAAAATTCAAAACATAAACATAGATAGTGTTCATTAGAAGTGAAATGCAATCTAACACAACAAACTAAAACAAACAGTACTAAACGAAAATTTTTGTGCATAATTTAAGATTAAACATCATCTTCACTATCGTCCTCCTGGATATCTCCCATTGATTGGTAGTGCACATACAGATTGTAGAAGGGTCGAAATGGAAATTCATCAGTTGAATTTTTCTCCTCAATCCAAGCATGTTTCTTGAACATACAGGTAAATCCATCTTCAATATGCCATGTAAGTTCAAAATGTTCCTTCAGTCTCTAATCCAAATGATCCAACATTTCAGTAATATTCTCAAACATGTGCATGAGATTCTCCACATCTTTTTCTATCCTCTTGATCCTCTTTGAAAGTGCACTCAAGTTGCAGTAAGGATGACCATGTGATGAATTATGAGATCCTTAATCCATCAGTACATTTATATCATTTTCATCTCCCATTCCAATATAGTAGACTTCTGGATCCATTGGCTTCCAAGGAAGCTACACTTTTTCCCAACTTTCATAAGGTACTTGCGATTGACTACAAATTAGAAAAATAATGGATGGATGTCCCAGTCCAGCTGCAATCCATTCACAATCAAACACAAAATTGATTTCACAATAATAGCTCCAACATCAATAAGCTTTTTAGTTTGAATACAGTAGTTCAGAATTACACTCTCCTTAGTGCCCTTACTAATTTTCATGGTAGGCAGTAATTTTGATGCAATTAAAAAGTGTTAGGTTTTTGAAACTGGATTTAAAAATGATGAAGGAAAACTTACATTTTCATCATCTCTGGTCTCCTAATTCACATCTTCATCCGTAAGGTAGCGGTAGAGTTCATTCATATTCTCTCTTGTAGGGGTAAAGTTTGCATAATGATAGATAGGCACATTTTTTAATCATAAACATCTCGTTTCTTCTTGAAAGATTGAACTGCACAAACCTACCTTGCACATAAATCATTCCTTGGTTGATCCCACAAAGATTTGCATAAAATTCTTTTACTACAGGAACAACAACAACGACAATAGTGTACCAAAGCACTTCTCAACGCCTCTGCACAATAGTCTCTTCTACTCAGGTATTCGACATGTTGAATCGTTGATTCACAAATCCCCTTTCTTTGATAAGCCTCTTCTTCACTAGAACTCAATCATGTAATTTATGTGCATCAAAACTGACAAACTTTCTCAGGTTGAAAATTCCAAATCTAGCGGAGTTTCTAGAGTGGTAAGCCATAGGAATTGAAAAGTGGTGACTCTTCCCTCATTTTCCCCTAAAATATGGTTTGGAGCAGGTTTTTAGGAGTTATATGGAGAAGAAATTGCCAAAAAACACCATTCGACACGTTTTAAACATTTTCTGGACCTGCTGCGCATCATGTGCCAACTCTCTAGAAAGTGGCGCATCATGCATCAGTTCCAAAATTTTCTCCGTTTCAATTTCAATCCAATAAATTCTCAAATTTTTCATAAAATTAGGCAAATAAAGATGTTTCTAAATATTTTATCAAATACACAGACTATATAAAGACATAAACATTTATATATGTGAAATATTTTAAACAAAACAAGACAAAAAACAAATAAATAACAATATAAATGGGTTGCCTCTCACAAAGCACTTGGTTTAATGTCGTCAGCCCGACATTCCCAGTCTTATTCTGGGTGACCCAACATTACTGTCTCTTTAAAAGCTAGTCTTTGACCATCAAAATATAATTTCAATCTTTGCCCATTCACTTTAAATATTCTTCCAGTCTTGGGGTCTTCAATATTAACTGCCCCATAGGGATAGACTTTTATAACTCGGAATGACCCTTTCTACTTAGACTTCAATTTTTCAGGAAATAATTTCAATCTTGTAATGTATGATAAAACTTCATGTTCAGGTTCAAATTCTCTTTTTATTATCTTTTGATCATGCCACTCTTTCATTTTTTCCTTATAAATCCTAGCATTATTGTAAGATTCATTCCTAATTTCCTCAAGCTCTTTCATATGCATTAATCTTTTCTCACCAGCTTCTTTCAAATTGAAATTGAATTCTTTTACAACCCAATAAACTTTATGCTTCAATTCAACTGGCAAGTGACAAGTCTTCCCAAAAGTTAATTTATAAAGGGACATTCTTATAGGTGTCTTATAGGCTGTCCTATATGCCCATAATGTAGCATCTAATCTAGTAGACAAATCCATTTTACTAGGATTAACACTTCTTTACAAAATTTTCTTAATTTCATGATTAGATACTTCTGCTAATCCACTAGTCTGGGGATGACAAGCAGTTACAGTTTTATGCATTACATTACATTTTTTCACCAATCTTGCAACTGTTGCATTTGTAAAATGAGATCCTCCATTGATAATGATTACTCTCAACATTCCATATCTTGTAAAAATATTTTTAATTAAAAATCTCAAAACACTTTGAGCATCACATCGAGCTAAAGCAATTGCTACAATCCAATTTGAAATGTAATCCACTGTCATCAATATATATATATATTTTTGAATGAGGGTATAAATGGTCTTATAAAATCCGATCCCCAAGCATCAAAAATTTTAATTTTCAAATTAAATTTTAGAGGCATTTAATTTCTTCTTGAAATATTACCTACTCTCTGACACTGATCAAATGTTTTGATATGTATATTAACATACCAATAAAATCCAAATTATTAAATTTTATGAATAGTTCTGTCATTCCTAAAATGTCTTCCAAATCTAGAATCATGGCATTTTTGGATAATTTCTTGAATTTCTTTATAAGACACACATCGTCTCATCATTAAATCTTTACATTGCTTGTATAAATAAGGGTCGTCGCAAAAAAAAAGATTTTTTATGATGAATGAATTTCTTTTCTTGCTGTTTTATTAATCCATAAGGTAAAATGCCACTAACAATATAATTTACAATATCAACATAGCAACGTATTTCTCATCCTTTTATAGCATAAAGTCGTTCATTAAGAAAATTTTCATTAATATCTTTTTCTATATCCAATATTTCTCCTTGTTTCAGCCTTGATAGATGATCATCAATTTGATTATCAATCCATTTTCTATCGACTATTATAAAATTAAACTCTTGCATAAGAAGTACCCATCTAATTAACCTTGGTTCTGCATCCTTCTTTTGTATCAAATATTTAATAGCCAAATGGTCAGTATGCACAACACATTTAGCTCTAATGAGATAGGATCTAAACTTATCAAAAGTATTTACAATAACTAATAACTCTCTTTCAGTGGTGACAAAAGTAATTTGAGCATCATTAAGAGTCTTACTAGTATATTATATAACTTTAAAAATCTTATCATATTTCTGCCCTAAAACAGCTCCAATTGCATAATCACTAGCATCACACATTAATTCAAAATATTTCTCCCAATCAGGTGATTAATTTTAGGAGCAGTGATCAATTTTTTCTTTAAAGTTTTGAATGCTTTAAGGCAATCTTGATTAAAGTCAAATTTTGTATCTTTCTCCAGAAGTTAACATAAAGGATTAGTAATTTTTGAAAAATCTTTAATGTATCTCCTGTAAAATCCAGCATGTCCTAAAAAGCTCCTAACTCTTCTTATTGTGGTAGGTGGAGGTAGGTTTGATATAACCTGTATTTTTGTAGGATTTACTTCCATGCCATTTTCTGAAATTTGATGCCCAACTACAATTCCTCCTGTAATTATACATTGACATTTTTCCCAGTTCAATATGTGATTAGTCTTTTCACAACATTCCAAAACTTCCTCTAAATGATTTAGACATATTTTGAATGAAGTTCCAAATACAGAAAAGTTGTCCATAAAGACTTCAATCTTTTTTCAATCAAATCACTGAAAATTAACATCATACATCTTTGAAATGTTGTAGGTGCATTACATAATCTAAAAGGCATTCATCAAAAAGAAAAAATTCCATAATGACTAGTAAATGTGTTTTCTCTTGATCCTCTAGAGCAATAGGTATTTGATGATAACCGGTATATCCATCTAGAAAACAAAAATATTTATGCTTAGCTAAGCTATCCAACATCTGGTCTAAAAGGGTAAAAGAAAATGATCCTTCCTGGTAGAAGAGTTTAATATTCTATAATCTATACAGATTCACCAACCAGTGACTTGTCTTGTTTATATTAATTCATTATGCTCATTTGTCACTACAGTCACACCTCCTTTCTTCGGAACACAGTGAATTGGACTAACCCAAGCACTGTCTAAAATAGAATATATTATTCCAACATCTAACCATTTTAAAATTTCTTTCTTTACAACTTCTTTCATCATAGGATTTAGTCTCCTTTGAGGATCAACTCTTGGTTCATGTTGATCTTCTAATAAAATTCTATGCATACAAGTTGAAAGACTGATTCCTATAATATCAGCTAATGTCTATCCAAAGGCTTTCTTATACCTTTTTAAAATGTCCAATAATTGTTTTTCTTGCATATCAGTTAATTCTAAGGATACTAAACACGTAATGTATATAAATCTCCTAAAAATGCATACTCAATTGTGTAGTAAGTGTTTTCAGTTCAAGTTTAGGGAGTTTCTCAATAGATGAAATCAAATTCTTGTTACTTTCTGTAGGATTTAACATTTCAAATCATTCCTAAACATAATCCATATCCTCTTTACTCACTTCTGTAGATTCATCTTGAATTCTATCCTCATCTTGATATTCTATATATTCCTTTTTAAATTCTCTTTCAGAAGTTTTCTTGAAATATACATGGCTTAAATATTCATTAATATCCAATTTGAAGCATTAAATCTCTTTCTCTTTTGTAGGGTATCTCATTAATTTTGCAATAACAAATGTAACCTCTTGATCACTAACTCTCATAGTTAGTTCTGCTTTTCTGCACATCCATCAAAGCTCTTCCAGTGGCTAGGAACGGTCTTCTTAAAATGATAGGAATTTCTTAGGTAATTGAACGATCAACTAACTGTAGAGTTACAGTTGTAGGTAAAATATCTCCTTAGCCCAACCTTCTAAAAATTGATAATGACAAAAGATTAGTACTTGCTCCTAAATCACATAAAGCTTTTCATAAAATTGATCATAAATAGCACAAGGAATTGTAAAACATTCAGGATCTTTAAGCTTTTTAGGAAGCTTTTTCTGAATTATAGCACTACACTCTTCGCTGAGTGCAACCGTCTCATTATCTATAAACTTCATTTTCTTATTAAGTATATCTTTCATGAACTTCACATAACATGGTATTTTTTCCAAAGCTTCAACAAATGGAATGTTTATTGTTAATTTCCTCAAAATTTCCAAAAATTTTGAAAATTAATTATCTTTATGTTTCTGCTTTAATCTTTGAGGAAATTGATGTGGTGGTCTTTCTACAGTGATTTTCATTGGCTTAATAGAATTTTCTGACTGAAAATGAATTCAACTTCTTGTTGAAATTTGTTTTCTAATTCTTGTCCACTTTTCAGTTGAATGGATTTAATTTGCTCTTTATTCTGATCTTTAGGATTTACTTCAATATTAGTAGGTAATGTTCTTAGAGGTCTATTGCTTAGTGCAGTAGCAATACATCCCATTTGATTTTCCTTGTTTCTAATAGCAGCTCCTTGACATTGTAATTGACTACCCATCTGCAATATCAATTCATCTATTGAAAATTTTTTTCCTTTGAAATTATTAAAACTTGGGGGGTAATAAGGTTTATAAGCTTGGTTCCCTTGATTATTTGAGTTTCCCAATGGGTTCGCAGTGTTGTTTCCCTATTGCGAATTTACGGCATTAGAATTATCGTTACTCAAACTAAAATTTGGATGATTCTTCCAACCAGGATTATAATAATTGGCATAAAAATTATTAGAATGATCGTTTATTACATTTAAAGTCTTATAAGAGGATTGAGATTCTATCATTTGTCCCAATGAGTTTTCCTCAAGCACATGTGCTGCCTGAGAATAATTCATTCCATATTGGTCTATCTTCTTTAATATAACCACTATTTGGTTAGCTAAAATAAACATAACATCAGAATCATAGAGGGCCACTGAAAATTAATAGTTATCATCTCTTCAATTGATGAATATGCTTCATCAAATGGTTTTAACATTAATGATCCACCAACATTAGCGTCAATTATTGATCTGAGAGATCAAACCAATCCATTATAAAATATTTGAATTATTAAACAATCTGGTAACTCATGGTGTGGACACTTTTTAAAGAGATCTTTAAATCTTTCCCAGGCTTCATAAATTGATTCCCCTTCAAATTGACAAAATAATGTGATATCATTTCTAAGCTTAGAAGTTTTTGAAGGTGAGAAATCTTTAGATAACAATTTTTGTGAAAAATCTCCACATGTTCTGATAGATCTAGGTGCTAATGAGTTTAACCACATCTTACCTTTACCCCTTAGTGAAAAAGGAAAAAATTCTAAGCTGACGATATCATTTGACACTCTATCATATTTAAATGTAGCACACAATTCTAAAAAACTAGTAATGTGTAAATTAGGATCTTCGGTAGATGTTCCTTCAAACTAATTATTTTGTACTATTTGGATAATAACTGGGTAAAGTTCAAATGAATTGGCAGCAACAACACGGTTTTGATACTTAAATGAATTTCATCTGTTGTAGGATTTGCATAATCTCTTAAAGGTATATGATGATGTTCATTTTCATTTCCACATCTTTTAAATTGCAAGCCATTTTGCTAAACTGATCTTTCTCTTTTTGTTGCTTTTAAATTTTTCTAACATTTCTTTCTAACTCAGACTCATAAGGTACTAAATTTTTAGATCATACACTACGCATAAACTGAATAAAGCAAGTAATTAAAAATAAGCAAACACACTAAAGTAAGAAAATGTTCAAATAAAACTACAAAAACTCTTTTTTATATATTTTTAAGGTAAAATAAAATAAAATACTAATATTTTTCCATTACTATCCCCGACAACGACGCCAAAAACTTGATACGAGATTTTGTATATGCAAATATTTAATAAGTTGACACCACACAAAGACGCCAAAAGCTTGATGCAGGCAGATTTATACCCAACAAAAATACTTTTTAAAAAATAATTTATCTTTTAAAACTCTTTTTAAACTGCCAAATCTCTTTTAATATCAACGCAAGTATATATATCATTCAAGTAATAAAGGGCTCTAATGAAGTCCTAAATATCGATCCCTAGGGAAGCTGGAAAATCCTAAAGTAAATTATGAAAATTATTTTATAAAAAAATAATTAAAGTGTAAAGTTTGAAAATTGACTACTCAGGTGAATGTTAATTAAAATGCAGATGTAAGACTACAAAAATTAAACTAACTAAAAACTAAACTTTCAAAAGTAAAATTGTGAAAATTAAACAAAGTTTTTGTTGTGATGAAAAGTTCAAATTTAAGAAAGCATCCTTCCTCTTTGTAATTGATATATTTTTTGGGAAGGAATTGAAACCATTTAAAATATATATATATATAAACTTTTTTGTCCCAAATAGGAGCAATTTGATTCTTTATGCTCTTCCAAGTGTTATAATGAACATTGACTAATTCAGAGTTTGGTCCGTAATTTTGTAGTTAGGCTGGGAGGATACCGGCTGCCACTCTAGAGCTCCCACTATTCCCTCCCCTTAGGGCTAATAATCTCACATTAGTTTCCAATCAACTGAACCAAATTGGTGGTTTTAATCTGTCACCTTAAAATCTCCAATTCTGCATCCAACAAAGTATATTTCCTTATTTATTTGCACCCAATCTCATGGATGACATATTTCCCCATGAAATCAAATGTGATTCTCCTTATGTTACATAAATCATATCTCATTTAAGAACATATGTCTCTCAACAAGTTTTAACATTTCAATTGGCTAGATCGAAAAGTAAATTAAGATCAGAGTTCAAATCATCAGAAATTATTATTATTTAAAATTGTGGAAAACAAAATCAATTCTTCACAAAATCATATCTTCAAAGTAGGGAGAAGGATAAAGAATACTACTCAGAATTGATGAGAAGGATATGGTAAAACACAAATTTCATTAATAAAAATAAGTTTACAAAATAAAAGAAATAAAAGACAACTTATCTCACAATCCTTCCTAAGCAAATCCCTAGAAGTTCTCTCCAAGCCATTTTCTCTTTACAATGATTCCAAATTCTCTCTTAGAAATGTAATGAAAAAGAAATCTCTCACCTTCCCTCTCCTCTTACAACCCTAGAAGAAAATCTCATCTTCTCTCTCTCTAACTCACGCCACTTTCTCTCCCTCCCTCACGTCACACACACACAATTGAGAAGTCTTCTTCGTTTATTTTTGGGCTACCTTCTTTGGAATTGAATTCAAAATTTCCTCCAAAATTACCGACAAAAGTTAACTCTTTTAAATTCAAAAGTTGTGTCATTTGATCCAAGAGTCATATCCTTTCATAAGAACCTTCCAAAGTGTTTAGATGCATTGAATTACTCCAAGAGGAGTGTAGAGAGTTTCCTTTTGAACTTCATGTAAAAATTCTTCTCAAACTGCCTTAATTTGAAAAAGTCGTGCCTGGAAAATCACACAACAATCTGGCGCATGATGCGCCAGATAAAAAATTGGCTCTTTTTGCTCCAAATTTCATCATTTTTGCAATTTTTGCTCCAAATGCCTAAAAATGATATACCTGCAACAAAAACACAAAAATACCCTTCTTTAAAGTGCAATATCATCAAGAATAATCATAAAATAGGTATTTAAAACATTATATTAATCATATGCACAATACATTTTGCTCCAATTAAGTATGATCTAAAGTTATCAAAAACATACACTACTGTTAATAACTCTTTCTCAGTTGTTGTATAATTAATTTGAGCTTCATTAAGAGTTCAACTAGCATAGTAGATAACCTTAAAAATCTTACATGCTTTTTTTCCTAAAACAGCTCCAATAGCATAATCACTAGCATCAAACATCAATTCAAAAGGTTTTCCCCAATCTAGTGAAACAATAATTAGTGCAGTGACTAATGTTTCTTTTAATAATTCAAATACTTTTAGGCACTCTTTATCAAAATTAAGAATTACATCTTTTTCAAGTAAATGACACAGAGGCTTAGCAATTTTTGAAAAGTCTTTAATTTACCACCTGTAAAATCCAACATGTTCTAAAAAACTCATAATTTCCTTCATACTTATTGAGTGTGATAAATTAATAATCACTTGAATTTTTGCAGGGTCTACTTCCAAATCATCTTATAAAATTTGATATCCCAAAATTATCCATTCTGCTACTATAAATTGACATTTTTTCCAATTAAGGACTAACAACAACTTTATATATGCTTAAACATATAAGTATTTAATACTGCTGCTAAAAGATATACTTCCTCAGCAACTATGCCAAATCCTTAATAACAGTTATAGATTCGATAAATATGAACAGAATAAATATTCTATAATTTTAAAGTCAAACTTATCAACGCAAGTATACGTATCGCTCAAGCTCTAATGGAGTCCTAGATATCAATCCCACAGGGAGTAAATTTAGAACTACGAACTAAGATTTTAGAAAAAAGTAATAGTTTAATCACAACAATGAAGTTTAATTGCTTATCTGTCACTAATAGACAATTGAAATAATTACGTAATTTTAATAACTATTAAATAACTAATGATACTAATGAAGGTTTAAATGTGATATTCAATATATAAGAAAGCATCCTTCACCTTGTCAAGAAATTATAGTGAATATATAAAGTTAATCAGTTCAAATTATAATGTGCCAAATAGGAGCATACCTATTCTTTACCCTTTGGTCCAGACATGAAGAACATTGACTAATCCTACGCTTGTTCACTGAATCTAAGGCTAGGCTGGGAGGATATCGGCTCTCCCTTTGGAGCTCCCACGTTCCCCTCACCTAATGGCTAACATCTACACTTCAGCACCCAAACGATAGGACCAAATTGGGGATTTTAGTCCGTCACTCTAAAATCTCCAATTCTACGCCCGATAATATTATTTCTCTATTTATTTTCACCCAACTTCTAAGGGCTTTGACCTCCCTGAATTTTGGATGTATTCTTCACTTTAGTTGTAAAACTCAACATATTTTAACAAATCAATTGGCCAGATTGAAAGTAAATTAAGATCGAAGTGAAAAATCATCACAATTTCTTTAACATTTTAATGGCTTCACCAACTCAAATCACTACTTCACAAATTTGAGACAAGAAGAAAAATAGAGAAAACTACTTAGATCTCATGGGGAAAACACAACAAAACTCAAAATTCATATATAAAATCAAAGTCATACAAACTACAAGTAAATAGCTTATCTCTAATTTCTCCCCAAGAAAACTCCTCAAAGTTCCTCTGAATCTCTTCCTTTCTTTACAACACATATAATTTCTCTTCGAAGCGGCAAAAAGGAAGAAATCTCTCACTTTCTCTCTACTCTTACAATCTCTTGAAGAATTCCTCACAATTTAGACTCTCTAGCAAACACTAATGGAAGCTCTCCAACCTTCAGGACCTTTCTAACTTCCAGGACCTCTCGGCTCTCCCCAATTTTCGACCAAAAGCTTCTTTTAAAGTTATGGATGAGTTTTCCCGAGAGTTGCCTAAGAACCCCTCTAAAATTCGTCCTCATCCAATGCTTTGTTGGACATAACCACCGAGCTCGCCGTCGGTGGCCTCTAGGGCTTCGTCGACGGCCCTTCTTAGCGAATTAATTCTGGAGTCTTGGGAAAAGTCCGTCGTCGGCGCCGTTGGGCTCGCCGTCGGCACCCTTGTTCATATCTTCACATTTTGTTTCTTTTCACTCCAAATTCACTCCTTTTTGCATCTTTTTGCTCCAATGACCCTTATTCATCATTCTTGCAACAAAACATCAAAAATTCATTTTTCTTAAGTGCAATATCATCAAAAAAAATCTAAAATAGGTTTGAAAATCTCAACATATTTTCCTTTGGTCAAAATCCCCCAAACTTAACTATTACTTGTCCTCAAGTAATTTTAGTATTATATTAAAGTTTTGATCTATTGTAGTAAAGTTTTAATTTAGACATATTATAATTTTAATTTAGATAAATACCATAATGAGATTTTCAAAAAAAATTCAAGTAATTAAATTAACTTTGTAATTACAAGATTTATCTAGTCATCAAGTTTAAGCATTCTAGTCTTCTATTTATTTCAAGAATGACTATATGTTGTAATATTAAGTCACGGAGAATATCCAAAGGATAAGAATTTTATGAGAAAACTACTAGTAAAAGATCTAATCCATAAATATAAGTTCAGGAATGTATTTAGGTTTTCCCTTTAGGTAGGTCCAGTGAAGCCAATTTTTTATTAGGCATATCCTCAAGTTTCTCCTCACTTCCATATTTTTTTTTCTTTCTTTTCTCTTTTTCATTTGGATTGCTTTCAATCCTATATATTTTTCTTTTCTTTTCAGGGATTGTTGTCAATCCTTTTTTTTCCTTTTTCAAGTAAGGATTACTATATCTGGATAGCCTTTAATGATTTTGAAAATCACCTTTTTTTCCTTAAATTTGAAACTCAAAGCATTCCCTTACCTTATAAATATTTCAAAGCCTTTACATCATTCAGCCCCAATCTTTTCTTCTCAAATAAATTTCTAGATTCTTAATACTTCAAAATATAGTTTCCTTTACTTTACATAGTTAACTATAATCTTATTCTCTTATACTAAATATCTTAATTTACAAAATTAATTTTCATTACAAAAATATTTCTTTAAATCTACCTTAATATTTAAATAGCTACAAAATATAGTTACCTGAATTAAACTCACTACATAAAATCAGATAAATAATTTTTGAAAATAATTAAATAGAGGACATCTAATAGTAAATTTTTTTCTTCCCTCCCCCAAACTTAAATTTTTCAATATAAAATGATACAGGTGGAAAGAAAAACTCTAAATATAAATCATACCTCAGTATTTTAGGCATTTTCATCATTCTAAAATTTTTGCAGTCCTTAAAATTTCTACTTAACCTGGTCTGTAACATTAGGAGCTTTCTGCACATATAAATCATTAGAGAAATTGCTGGGTAATGAGATATTGAAATAAGTACAAAACTAAAACATTAAACAAACACAATATTTCCTAATACAACCACAATACTAAACAAAAAAAAATACGATTAAAATGCAAAAATAAAAATCACATTACATTACAATTCACAAAATACTACTCAACATCCATTATACTGCACATGCAAGTTTAACTACCACACTAACTTTATAACAAAAAATAAAAACTATTTGATTACAACATAACAATAAAAATGAAAGTATAAATACACACAAACATTCATTTCTATTATAAAAGATCACAAAAATAAAAGTACATGTACAAGTACATCAATTACTATCAGATATCAAAATCTCAAACTATGTCTTCGTCTCCTTGATGAGCAGGTGGATTGGGGTGATACTGAGTATATCGGAGGCACTCAGGGAAAGTAACATCAGGTTCACCTCTGTAATGTCGGGCCTGAGCTTCGTAATAAGCTACCTCAAAATTTGAATGCCTATGAAGGTACCACTATCATAATCATGTCAACATTCTAAACCTCCAATCCTTTCATTTATTAATTCTATACTCTTTTGCTGCAAGGTCAACTCATTCATCAAATCAGTCAGAGTTGGGGAACTAGAAGGTGAAAGGTCATAACTTGTAGAGGGGACATCTCTACTAGTAGAAGGTTCTTGACTCCTACTTCCAGTTCTCCATTTCTCATGGGATTCATAAGTTTTCAAATTAGCTTTACTAATGGGTTTCATAGGGTAAACCCATTCCTCATCACCTCCAGCTTCCACTCCAGAAAGTTGGCAAAATACATAAATAAGGTCAGGATGTCCTAGACATCCACTTGTTTCACTCCTTGCCGTAGTCAATATATTCTTAAAAATAATTCTCCCTACATTTATATTTTTGTTATTCTGAATATAGAAATGCAAAATAGCTCTATCTCTAGTTACCTCACTATGGTGATAAGTCGGTAACAGGGTAGAGGAAATAAAATAGTGTCACGCTTTAGAGGTGGAATTCAGCATGGAAGCAAAAAAATTTACCCATTATCATTGCTTAATCTTCCATGTTCCTTTCCCATCAGTGAGAAAGTTGATCACATCTTTCAGAGGGCCTTCCATAGTACTGAAGGATTCATAATGGCAGCTATAAGAGTATGGGACTTTGTAAAAGGTGTTAATGCGGGCGGCATTAAATTCAACAGGAAATCCTTGCACTTGAATGATTCCTTCTTCAGAATATAATACATTGGCATAGAATTCTTTCACAATATTTGCAGCAACTTTATTGGTGGTGTAACAAAAGTTTTCCCACCTCCTCTTGGTAATAACTCGTTCAATTTCTCCTCCCGAACTCTAAAAAACTTGATCTTATATGCATTTCTTTCATTCAAATACTAAAGTAAATCTTGATTGAGTCTTCACATTGACGAATCGAGACTCGTCGATTTCAAGTCATCTCTTTTGTCGTGGAGCCATTTCAATCTAATCACAATTATAGAAAAATTCCAAAATATACTTCAAATATGCAAATAATGGCTTCCAAAAGTAATTCTAAGAGTTCAACACTAAGTTCCTTGAATTTCTTCCCAATATTTTCTTCACATTCTCAAATTTTTTGAATCTCCTCAATGTGGAAGAAATCCATGGTGAAAATCAAATATTTTTAATTTGGATCGAAGCTCTTACCAAGTGATGATCAAATTTGGTGTCTAAATGCTTTGAAATTGCCTCCCAATCCAGGATCTCTCAAGCTCTAGGTCAAAAATTGTGTTTTTCAGAGGAAGGGGATGATGAATAGTGGCGGTTGACTGGTCAAAATCGTGGTTAAAGGTGTTTTTTTAGGATCTCGCCATCGGTGGGGTATTCGGCGTCATCGGCGCGCTCTATTGAAATTATATCCCTAGTCTCGGGAGAAGTCCGCTGTCGGCGGCGTCGAGGGCTTCTTCGGCGGGCTCTATTGATTTGGTTCAATTTCCAGATTTTTGTAATTTCGATCAATTTCAAGCCTCAACGACATCCGTTCAATCATTGTAGACATAATTTTAAGTGATTAAAGGATATACTTATCACAGTTAAACTTTCATAACACAAAACATCACATTTATATATAAATTCCAAGAGTTATAATTTATGTTACATAACACACCTAAGTTTAGTATTTTCTCAACCACAATACATTAATTCAGCATCACAATCCAAGCCACAACACTCAAAATGCTGAAAACAAAACATTATATACTTAGTCTCAACTATACAAAGATCTTGAAGCATAATTCTAAGGCAAAGCAAATGTAAAGTTCAAATCAAATTGCATACATAGACAAACAGGTAGCAATATAAATCTACTATTCTTCAGATTCAGTACTAGATTCTCCTTTGAGATCACCTATTGATTGCACATGAACGAAGAGGTTATAAAAAGGGCAGTATGGAAATTCTTCAGAAGAATCTTCTTCTATCAATTTCATCCTCCTCGTCAGCCGTATCAAACTATCTTCTAAATGTCCAGAGTGCTCAAAATATTTTTTCATCCTCCAGTCTAGATGATCGAAGAAATCAGAGATATTATTAATTGCATTCATGACATTTTGTACCTCCTTCTCCAATTTCTTGATTCTACGCAGGATCACCAAAGTTTTATCAGGAACTAAGGGTTGAATCGGCAGTGAATTCTGAGACGCTTGATCTACCATAATAGTTATGTCATTTTCATCTTCAAAAGCTGGGAATCTCTTAGTTGGGCATAAAGACTTCTAAGGTAGAAGTACATTTTCACAATTTTTTAGGATGCTTGGAACTGACTGCAATGTGAGAAAATTGTGGAAGGGTGTCCAAGCCTATAAGTTGATCCATGAATGATCAGACCCAAAATTGACTTCACAATTATTGATTCAATATCGACCTGCAGTCCCATTTGGATGCAGTAATTCAGAATAGCACTTTGTTTAGAAACTTTATCGATCTTCATTGTCGGTAACGGTTTCGCAGAAATGAAGATGTGCCAGTGTTTCAAAACGGGATTTAGGAGTGTCACAGAAAAACTAACATACATGTTTTCTCTCATTTCCTAGTCTTCAGTTTCATCCGTTAAATATTGTTAAATTTCATTCATCTGGTTTCTTGTCAGGACGAAGTTAGAATAATGGCAGACAGGAACATTCTTGATCATGTATAATTCATTTATCCATGCAAAAGTGAAAGTTATCCATCTACCTCACACATAAATGACTCCCTGGTTGATTCTATGCAAATTTGCATAAAATTCCTTTACCACAGGAACAACCACGGCGGCAGTAGTATAGCACAACACTTCCTATCATCGCTGCACTATCATCTCTTCAATTGTCATAGAGGGATTATTCAATCCGTGATTTACGAATCCTAGTTCCTTGATCAATCTTTTCCTCGTCAGTACCTTGTTGAAAATTCGTTGCACTTCCGCACTAATAAACTTTCTCCAATTGAACACTCTCGTTCTTGGATTATCAGGGGAATTGGATGCCATAAGAATGAATTTGGTGGAGCTTCACTTCGTTTATGGGGGAAATATGAATGTAGGAATTGATTTTGGGAGTTTAAAAGTGGTGATTCCCACCGAAAAACCACAAAAAACCACCATTCAAACTCTAGAAACCGCCATCTCGCCGATCTCCCATTGGCAGGGTCAAGGGCTCCGTCTGTGAGCCTTCTGTAATTAATTTCCTGGACTCTCGGAAAAAACCCACTATTGGTGGCGTCAACGGCACCGTCGGCGCCCAAGGCAAAAATTGCACAGTTTCGCTCTGGTTCGAATGCGTTTTAATTTTTCTCTATGGATCCAATTTTTATGATTCAAGGCTAAATAAGAGTAGTATAGCTCAATATTACCACAAACTAACGATAATTTCAAATACAAACTACTATAATCGTCGTAAAAATAAAGATAATTATGGGTTACCTCCCATAAAGAGCTTGGTTTAACGTCGTCAGCCCGACCTATTCAGGTGTTATTCAGGTTGACTGATCATTAAAACCTCTTTAAAATTTAGTCTTTTACCCGCAAAATATGGTTTTAATTTGTGTCCATTTAATTTAAATCTATTTCCAGTCTTCTGATCTTCAATTTCAACAGCTCTGTAAGTATAAACTTGAGTCACAATAAAGGTTCCTAACCAACAAGATTTTAATTTTCTAGGAAATAACTTCAGCCTAGTATTGTAAAGCAAAACTTCTTATCCCGGTTCAAAGTTCTTCTGGTTAATCTTCCAATCATGCCATAACTTTAGTTTCTCCTTATAAATTCTGTCGTTATCATAAGATTCATTTCTTAATTCTTTCATTTTATTTAATTGTAACAATCTCTTCTTACCAACATCTTTCAAATCATAATTGAATTCTTTAATCGCCCAATATGCTTTATGCTCCAATTCTACTGGTAAGTGACAAGTCTTTTCAAAAATTAGTCTGTAAGGAGTCATTCCAATATGAGTTTTATAAGCAGTCTTGTAAGCCCATACTGCGTTATGCAGTTTAGTGGACCAATCTACTCTACGAGGGTTTACAGTCTTCACAAGTATTTGTTTAATCTCTCTTTTAGAAACTTCAGCTAACCCACTGGTTTGTGGATGATAGGTAGTAGAGATTCTATGAATAATATTAAATTTTTCTCCCAATCTCTGAATGTATTTATTTCTAAAATGGGATCCTCCATCAGTGATAATCATTTTAGGCATTCCATATCTAGTGAAAATATTTTTCATTAAAAATCTTGAAACACTTTTAGCATTACAATGAGGTAAAGCTTGTGCTTCAATCCACTTTGAAACGTAGTTTACTGTAATTAATATATATAAGTTCCCAAATGAAGGAATAAATGGACCCATGAAATCTAATCCCCAAACATCAAAGATCTCAACTTCTAACATGAAATTCAGAGGCATTTCATTTCTTGTAGTTATATTACCTACTCGTTGACATCGTTCACAAGTTTTNCACAAGTTTTTATGTATCTATAAACATCTCTAAAGATAGTAGTCCAATAAAGTCCAACTTATGAAATTTTATAAGCAGTTTTATCAATCCCAAATTGTCCTCCAAGTTCATAATCATGAAATTTCTGAATGATTAGATCAGTTTCTTCATAAGGTACACATCTCCTCATAATAAGATCCTTACACTGTTTATATAAATAAGGCTCTTCCCAAAAATATACTTTCGCATCATGAATGAATTTTCTTTGTTGTTGCAGTGTCAGCATAGGTGGCAAAATATCACTTACAATATAGTTAACAATATCAGCATAGCATGGTATTTTCCACTCATTAATATTATAAAGTTTTTCATCAGGGAAACTCTCTGTAATTTCATTGTTGGTGTTAGATAATTCATGATTTTTTGGTCTTGACAAATGACCAGCAATTTGATTTTCAGTTCTCTTTCTATTAATGACCACAAGATCAAATTTTTGCATCAAAAGTATCCATCTATTAACCTTGGTTTGGCATCCTTCTTTTGCATCAGATATTTAATAGTAGAGTGATCAATCTGCACAACACATTTAGCTCCAATTAAATAAGATCTAAATTTTTCTAAAGTATACATAATGACTAGTAACTCTTTTTCAGTAACATCATACATCTCTCGAATGTTGCAAGTGCATTACATAATTCGAAAGGCATTCTTCAAAAAGCAAAAGTTTCAAAAGGACTCGTAAATGTTGTCTTTTCTTGACCCTCAGGAGCAATAGGAATTTTAGGGTAACCGGTATATCCATCTAAAATACAAAAAAATTTGTGCCCAGCAAGTCTATCTACTATTTGGTCTAAAAGGGTAAATGTTAGTGATCTTTCCTGATGGCATTGTTTAATTTTCTATAATCAATGCAAATACGCCACCAAGTAACTTGTCTGATAGGTATTAATTCATTATTTTCTTTTGTTTCAACAGTCACTCCTCCTTTCTTAAGAACACAATGAATTGGACTTACCCATGCACTATCTGAAATAGGATATATAATTCCAGTGTCCAACCATTTCAAAATTTCCTTCTTAACTACTTCTTTCATCATTGGATTTAATCTCCTCTATGGATCAACTCTTGGTTTATATTGTTCATCTAGTATAATTCTATGCATACAGATCGAAGGACTGATTCCCTTAATATCAGCTAAGGTCCAAACAAAAGCTTTCTTATATCTTTTTAATGTATCTAACAGTCTTTACTCTTTCAAATTATTTAATTCTGAAGATATAATAACAGGTATTGTAGATGAGTCTCCCAGAAACACATACTTCAAATGACTCGGTAATATTTTCAACTCAAGTTCAGGTGGTTTTATAATTGACGGAAATAAATTCTTATAAGTATTTTCTGTAATATCCAACATCTCAAATCTTTCATGAACATAATCTAATTCTTCATTTTCTAATTCATCCAAAATAACTTCATCACTAACTTCAAATTGTTCTTTCTCTTCAAAATGTTCTTTACAATATTCATTCAATATATGTTCACTAATTTCCATGCGAAAACATCATTATCTCTTTCAACAGCAGGTATTTCATAGATTTTACAATGTTAAAAGTTACTTCTTGATCGTTAACTCTCATAGGTAATTCTCCTTTTTGAACATCGATCATAGCTTTTCCAGTAGCTAAAAATAGTTTACCTAAAATGATAAGTATTTCTTTATCTTCCTCCATATCTAAAACAATGAAATCCACATGAAAGATAAATTTATCAACTTTTACTAACACATCTTCTATAACTCCCTTAACATATGTAACTGAACGATCCGCTAACTGAATAGTTACAGAAGTAGGTGAGATTCTTTTGAAAATTGATAGAGGCATAAGATTAATGCTGGCTCTCAAATCACATAAAGCTCTTCCATAAAATTTTTCATCGATAACATACGGTATAGTGAAACTATCAGCATCTTTTAATTTTTCTGGAAGCTTTTTCTGAATAATTGCACTACACTTTTCGCTAAGTGCAACAATTTTGTTATCCGTGAACTTCCTTTTCTTGTTCAGAATATCTTTCATAAATTTCACATAATTGGGCATTTGCTCTAAAGCTTCTACAAAAGGGAATATTTACCGTTAACTTCTTAAGAATTTCTAAAAATTTGGAAAATTATTTATTTTGTTGGTGTTGCTTCAATCTTTGAGGAAACGGTGGTGGTTGTTTCTCCACAATAATTTTCATTAGCGTAAGTGAATATTCTAAATATGGGTACTCATGATCCTTTTCATTATCGGTATCCACTTTCTCTTTTTCAGTTTTCGTTTCTTTTTGCACTCTTGTTTCCAATTCTTCTCTGCTTCGTAATTGTATCGCTTTTATCTGTTATTTTCCTTGATCTTTAGGATTTGGTTCCACAGTACTAGGAAAAGTTCCCAATGTTCGGTTACTAAGCGTAGTAGCGATATGCTCTAAGTGATTTTCAATATTCTTAATAACAGTTCCTTGATTTTGTAATTGATTTCCTTGAATTTGTAATTGATTTTCTTGATTCTACAATTGTTGACCCATGTTTAATATCAGCTCTTCCATAGACAACTTCTTTTCCTTAATTTGAATGTTACTGTTAAATCCTGGAGGATACGAAGGTCTATAGTTAACTTTTCCTTGGTTGGATGAATTTCGTAATGGGTTCACTGGGTTGTTTGCCCATTGTTGATTTGTAGAAGAATTGTCATTCCAATTAAAATTTGGATGATTCTTCCAACCTGGGTTATAATGGTTCGAATAAGGGATGTTGGGTCTGTTAATAGCATTTAAAGTCTCATATGAAGGTTGAACATCCACAAATTGCCCAGATGAATTCTCTTCCATCATAGGAGGTGTTGGAGAATAATTCATCCCATAATGATCTAATTTCTTTGATATTGCAGCAATTTGTGAAGCTAACATAGATATTGCATCAGAATTATGGATACTAGCTACTATTTTAGGATTTTCCCTTTCAGAGGGCAATTGAAAGTTGTTGGTAGTCATCTCTTCTATTAATGAATAAGCCTCATCAAATTGTTTTGACATTAAAGAACCACCAGTCGCAACATCTATAATCAATCTAAGTGATCCCGTTAATCCATTATAAAAAGTTTGAATTATCAACCAATCTGGTAACGAATGATGAGGGCATTTCCTAAGAAGATCTTTAAATCTCTCTCAAACTTCATATATTGACTGTCCATAAATTTGACAAAAATGATGTTATGTCATTTCTAAGTTTAGCAGTTTTGGATGGAGGGAAATATTTGGATAGAAATTTCTGTGAAAGATCTCCCCAAGTTCTAATAGATCCTGGTGCTAACAAATTTAACCACATGTTAGCCTTATCCCTAAGTGAAAATGGAAAAATTCTAAGTCTAACAGCATCGTTTGAAACTATGTCATATTTAAAAGTAGAACACCAGCGAGGTGTAAATTAGGATCTTTATTTGGTGTACTCTAAATTGATTGTTTTGTATCATTTGAATAATAACAGGTTTAAGCTCAAATGAATTAGCAGCTACATCAAGAATTTGGATAGATAAGTGAATTTCATCTGATGTAGGATTTGCATAATCTCGTAGGGCTCTAGGTTGGTGTTCATTCTCTATTCCTTGATTGTTCATGTTGTTTTCCATTGTATCAGAATTTCTAGGTTCTCTTCTCAATATTCTAATTTATCTAACAGTGTGTTCTAAATTCGAATCGTAGGGTATAAGATTTTTCAGGTCCAAATTTACGCATACAATTTGAAATCAGTGCACAGTAAAACAATTAACTAAATATGAAAATAAGTTGCAATTCAAGTAAAAATTTTCTAATAATCCTAATTTGTATGTTACTCTAATTGTGATTCTTGTTTACTCCCCGGCAACGACACCAAAAACTTGACAACGACTTTATATATGTTTAAAAATATAAGTATTTAATATTGCTTTTAAAAGATTTAATTCCGCAGCAACTGCACCAAAACTTAATAACAGTTATAGATTCGATAAAGATGGATGTGTAAAATATTCAATAATTGTAAAGTCACACTTATGAACGTAAGTATACGTATCACTCAAGTAATATACGGCTCTAATGGAGTCCTAGATATCGATCCCACATAGAGTAATATTAGAACTACGAACTAAGATATTAGAAAAAGTAATACTCAATTGCAACAATGTAATTCAATTTGCTTATATGTCACTAATAGGAAATTGAAATAAATATGTAATTTTAATAACTCTTAAATAACTAAGTATACTAATGGGGTTTTTATTGTGATATTCAATATATGAGAAAGCATCCTTCTCCTTGTCAAGAAATTATAGTGAATGGATATAGTGAATCAGTTCAATTTATATTGTGTCAAATAGGAGCATACCTATTTTTTACCCTTTGGTCCAGGCATAAAGAACATTGACTAATCCTACGCTTGTTTACTGAATTTGCGGCTAGGCTGGGAGGATTTCGACTCTCACTTTGGAGCTCCCACATTCCCTTGCCCTGAGGGCTAACATCTACACTTCAGCACCCAAACGATAGGACCGAATTGGGGATTTTAGTCTGTAACTCTAAAATCTCCAATTTTACGCCTGATAATTTTATTTCTCTTTTTATTTGCACCCAACTTCCAAGGGCTTTGACCTCCTTGAATCTTGGATGTAATCTTCACTTTAGTTGTAAAACTCAACATGTTTTTACAAATCAATTGGCCAGATTGAAAGTAAATTAAGATCGAAGTGAAAAGATCATCACAATTTCTTTTATATTTTTAAGGCTTCACCAATTCAAGTCACCATTTCACAAATCTTAAGACAAGGAGAAATACAGAGAAAACTACTCAGATCTCATGGGAAAAACACAACAAAACTTGAAATTCATATATAAAATCAAAGTCATACAAACTACAACGATAAATAAACTTATCTCTAATTTCTCCCCAAGAAAACTCCTCGAAGTTCCTCTGAATCTCTTCCTTTCTTTACAACACACAGAATTCCTCTTCGAAGCGGCAAGGAGGAAGAAATCTCTCACTTTCCCTTCACTCTTACAATCTCTTGAAGAATTCCTCACAATTTAGACTCTCTAGCACACACTAATGGAACCTCTCCAACCTTCAGGACCTTTCTAACATTCAGGACCTCTCGGCTCTCCCCATTTTTTGGCCAAAATCTTCTTTTAAAGTTGTGGATGAGTCTTCCCAAGAGTTGCCTAAGCTCCCCTCCAAAATTCATCCCCATCCAATGCTTTGTTAGACATAACTGCCGGGCTCGCCATCGGCAGCCTCGAGGGCGCCGTCGGCAGGCCTTCTAAGTGAATTAATTATGAAGTCTCGTGAAAAGTCCGTCGTCGGCGCCCTAGTTCAAATCTTGCATATTTTGGTCCTTTTTGCTCCAAATTCGCTTCTTTTTTGCATCTTTTTGCTCCAATGACCCTAATTCATCATTCCTGAAATAAAACATCAAAAATACATTTCTTTAAAGTGCAATATCATCAAAAATAATGTAAAATAGGTATGAAAATCTCAACATATTTTTCTTTGGTCAAGGACTAAATTTGTTTCTTCACAACACTTAAGAACTTGTGATAGATGTTGTAAACATGATTCAAATGAAGTTCCAAATACTAAAAAAACATCCATAAAACCTTTGATCCACAGGTTTTAACATCCAAAGGTTTTCTTTTATAGAAGGACTGATTCCTTTTATATCAGTAATTTTCTATCCAAAGGTTTTCTTATAAGTCTTTAATGTTTTCATTAAACTCTCTTCTTCTTCTGGAGTTAATTTTAAGGAAATTATGACATGTAATGTAGATGAATCACCTAAAAGGAATACTTTAAATGTTCAGGAAGTAACTTCAACTCAATCTTATGAGGTTTTTCAATTGATGGACAAAAAGATGTTTCTTTTTCTGCCGCGTCCAAAACTTCAAAACTTTTCAAAAATAATTTGAGTCTTCCTTATATAAATCTTCATATTGATCTAATTCCTCTTCTTGTCTGTGTTCCAACTCTTTCAAGTCAGATTTCTTTTCATGTGTTGCTTTGAAATGACATTCACTTAAGTATCTTATAACATTCATTCTATAAAATTCATCATCTTTGCCTTTTGTAGGGTATTTCATTGAATTGGAAATATTAAATGTAATTGTTTGATCATTGACGCTCATAGTTAATTCTCCTTTATGTACATCTATCATTGCTCTTCCAGTGGCTAGGAAAGGTCTCCACAAAATGATAGGTATCTCTTTATCTTCCTTCATATCTAGCACAATGAAATCAACAAAAAAGATAAATTGATTTACTTTCACTAGGACATTCTCTATAACTCCCTTAGGACATGTTATTGAATGATCTGCTAGCTACAGAGTTACATTAGTAGGGGTTAGTTCTCCTAATCCCAATCTTTTAAATATTTATAATGGCATAAGGTTGATGCTTGCTCCTAAATCACATAAAGCTTTTCCATAAAATATGTCTCGTATTGCACATGGAATTGTAAAGCTACCATAATCTTTAAGCTTTTCGTGAAGCTTTTTCTGAAATATATCACTGAAATCCTCACTAAGTGCAACTGTTTCATTATCTTCAAACTTCCTTTTCCTATTAAGAATATCCTTCATAAACTTTTCATAGCTTGACATCTGTTCTAGAGCTTCAGCAAATGGAATATTAATTGTAAGCTTTTTAAAAATTTCCATAAATTTTTAAAATTACTTATCCAACTTTTGTTGTTGAAGCCTCCAAGCAAATGAAGGTGATGGTTTTTCCAAATCAACTTTAAGTGGAGAAATAGGTCTCTCTAAACCTTTCAGAGCATCCTCTTTTGGTTCTTCAATCTCCTTTCTCACTACTTGAGTCTCTTTTTGAACTCTTCCTTCCAATTTTCTTCTGCTTCTAAGTTGAACGGCTTTTACTTGCTCTTTATTTTGGTCTTTCGGATTTACTTATGTATTACTAAGAAGTGTTCCTTGACACCTATTACTTAATGAATTTGTTATCTATCTTAATTGATTCTCAATATTTCTTATTGTAGCTCCTTGATTGTAATTGATTTCCCATTTGTAACACCACTTCTTCTATATAAAACTTCTTCTTAAATTATGGATTACTATTAAAACTTGGAGGATAAGTAAGTCTATAATTACCATTCCCTTGGTTATTCTAGTTCTTCAATGGATTTACTTGTTTGTTCCCTCGTTACTGATTACTACCACTCGAAGTATTATTCTAGTTAAAGTTAGGATGGTTCTTCAAACCTGGGTTATAATAGTTTGAATAGGGTTATTTTGCTTATTGTTTTTAGCATTCAAAGTTTCTAATGATGCTTGAGAATCTACTATTTGGCCTAATGAATTCTCTTCAATCATGGAAATTGGTTGAGAAAAATTCATTCCAAATTGGTCTAACTTCCTTGAAATTGCTACAACTTGATTTGCTAGCAAGACAAAAGCATCAGTTTCATTAACATTAGCTACTTTCTTAAGATTTACCCTTTCAGAAGCTAATTGAAAATTATTTGTAGTCATTTCTTCAATTAAAGCATAAGCGTCATGAAATGGTTTTGACATCAATGAACCACCAACAGTGGCATCAATAATAGATCTAAGAAATCCAACTAATCCATTATAAAATGTTTAAATTATTAACCAATCAGGTATAGCATGATGCAGACACTTTTTTAAGAGTTCTTTAAATCGTTCTCATGTTTCATAAGTAGATTCCCCTTTAAACTCACAAAAAGATGTAATATCATTTCTAAGTTTAACAATTTTTTTATGGTGGAAAATATTTAGTAAGGAATTTCTACGCTAAATCACTATAAGTTATGATAGATCCAAGTGATAATGAATGTAACCATATCTTAGCTTTATCTCTCAGTGAGAAAGGAAATAATCTATATCATATAGTATCATCTGATACACCATCAAATTTAAATGTAGCACACAATTCTAAAAAATTGGCAAGATTTAAATTTGGATCTTCAGTTGGTGCTCCCCCAAACTGATTATTTGATACCATTTTGAAAACAACAGGTTTAAGTTCAAATTAATTAGCCACTACAATGGGATTTTTAATACTACAATGAAGTTAATCCACCGTAGGGTTTGCATAATCTATTAAAGGTCTAAACTCTTCAAGATTTTGATTATTTTGATTTGTGATTTCTTGAAATTTTCAGTAATTTTTATTTTTTTTAATTTTTTTAATAGTTCTTTCTAATTCAAAATCGTAAGGCACAAGTCCTGTGGAACCTAAACTACTCATACAAAACACTTAAAATAAAATAAAATGAAAACAATAAAAACACACAAATAAGAACTTTATATCAAAACAACACTACAATATTCCTACAATAAATCTTAAAGTTTAAATAAGACTTTATGAAAATAGAAATTTTGCTTTCTAAAAACTTCATTTTGAAAATTTATGAACATTTCTGTAAATTTTTCTTTTTTTTAGCCTCCCCAACAACGATGTCAAAAACTTGATCTCAACTTTCTATATAGATGTAAAATGCGATGTACAAAATTATATGCTTAATTTCCTTAATAGTTATTCTTAATTTTTAACAAAATAAAAAACTTGATCCAAAGTAAAAGCTAAGTAAGTTTTTCACTATGAAACAAATAAGAATAATATTTAAATATGGGATACTACACAAGCATACGTATCGTTATTAAGTAATATAAAAATTTTTATTAAGCCTCAAATATCGAACCCAGAGGGATATTAGCAATATGAAATTTAGAAAACTAGAAAGTTTAGAAATTTTAGATAAAAAAATCTACTTAACAAAATATTCTTACTTAAACTTATGATGCTAAAATAGGACTGCAAATTCGATTCTTTTTGTAATTTTTAGTTTATGAAAGTAAAGTAAGAAACTAATTAACTTAACTAAATATTTACAAGATGAAGGCAATATATGTAAAATATATTTTTCCTTATCATGAATCAGTAATGAGTAGAGTAATTCTGTTGTGAAAGTATTCTAAATGTGTTGTACCAAATAGGAGCAATAATAATATTTACCCTTACTAGAGATGCTATAAAGAACATTGACTAATATATAGTTTGAATAGTCTTGAAGACTGGTTAGGTAGGGAAGATACTAGTTCTCACTCTAGAGTTTCCTTTTTCCTCTTCGTCCTCTACGTGGGGGCTGATATGTTGTATAAAAACCCAAAACTATAAATCTAATTGGGGGCTTTAGCCTGTCACTCTAAAGTCCTCTAATTATACACCCTTGAAAATTTTATTCCCTATTTGTTTGTACTCAACCCCATGAACTAGATTTTCATTCATGAAATCAATATGTGATTCTAAACATTTGTTGACTGAGACAATGCCATCTCAGATCTTAAATGTTCTCACAACAGGTATTAACATCTTAATTGGCCAAATCAAGAAGTAAATGAAGTGTAAGGTTTCAAATCATCACAACTTCTTCCAACATTGAAGTCTAATACTTCACACAACATCCTTTCAACACTTAATCACTTATCATTTTAAAGAAAAAGGTAAATAAGACTACTCAAGGTCCATGAAGAAAACACAACCACACATGAGTTTAAAAGCAGAAATCATGCACACAAATAAGAAACCTAAATCAAAACCAAGTGTAATCCCAAAGATAAACACTTATCTCAAATCCTCTCCACAAATGTCTTGAGATTCCTTTGAATTCTCTTCCTTCACTTGCCATACAAACTAAACAGTCAAAATAAAATAAAAAGATAACGGCTGGCGGCGGCGGTGGAGATTGGTGGTGACGGCAGGGTACTTGGATGAATGATGGCTCTAATAGCTGATGGCTGGTGTCTTGTCTTGATGATCCAAGTCTTTTCTTATAAAAATCCAAGAGGTCCCTTGGTGTCTCTTTAAAAAGGTGTCTCAATTAAATTAATCTTCTTGAAGTTGTCTCATCAAAAGCCATTTGAATGAATTTTCATGTATATGGGATGTTTCCCACATTTTTACCAAGGGTTTCTTCAAACACCTCTTCCAAAATTCATCTAAATTCAAAGAATCATCAAATAACTACTTATGTTGCTTAAGCGAGGGGTATCTGGTGCTTAGGCGCGACCCTCTGACGCTTATGCCTCAATTGGCGCCCAGTTCATTTTTGCACCTTTCTTCATTTTTACTCCAAATTTGACCATTTTTCACTCCTTTTAGCATTTTTCATTTGTTGTATTGTACCTAAAAGAAAAAGATCAAAAGTTGCCTCCGTTCAATTAATCTTATTGAAGTTGCCTCATCAAAAGCCATTTGAATGAATTTTCATGTCTATGGGATATTTCCCACATTTTTACCAAGGATTTCCTCAAACAAGTCTTCAAAAATTCATCTAAATTCAAAGAATCATCAAATAACTACTTATGGCGCTTAAGTGAGGGGTACCTGGTGCTCAGACGTGACCCTCTGGCGCTTAAGCCTCATTCTTGGGCGCTTAGGCGCCCTAGTTCATTTTTGCACCTTTCTTCATTTTTACTCCAAATTTGACCATTTTTCACTCCTTTTAGTATTTTTCATCCGTTTGATTGCACCTAAAAGAAAAACACACAAATACTTTTCATTAAAACACAATATCTCATAATGGTGCAGGAGCTTCAAATTTGAACCAACTGAGTCCAAACTAAAGAAGTTAAAATGAGATTTTCACTGGGAAAATAACATATATGTTTTAAATTAAAGTTTCTAATTTTATAGTGATCTTTATTTTTTTGCTTTTATAAAGGGGTGTTTTATGAACTAAGATGGACAACCTCAGGGTTACTGGTTGGAAACCTTATAGTCGTGTTGCACACAATTTACTTTGATTTTAATTTTAGTTTTGATTTGATGTTTGTGGAAATTTTGATAAGTGAGGAGACTGAGTTGAGATGGAAAGCCCGGGGACTCACATCCAACTCAAATACCGACCGAAAAAGGTATGCTATATTGGGAAGGAAAGCAATGAGACTCACATCCAAAATAAGAGATAATGAGGTGATCAAATTGAGAAAGAAGGCACAGGGACTCACATCCAACTCAAGAGCTGATCGGGTGCTGAGAATATCACATTAGGATAGGACAGTTTGAAGACTGGTTGCCCAACCTAAGAGGTGAAGAATTGAACATTAGGAAGAGACAGTCCAATTACTTTTGGCCCAACTTAAGAGATAAAGAAACACACATTAGAAAGGGATAGTCCGAAGACTTCCTACCCAACCTAAGAGGTGAAGAAATGCGCATTAGGAAGGGACGATCCAAAAACTTATTGCCGAACCTAAGAGGTGAGGAATTCCACATTAGGAAGGGAGATCCTGGAGGATGTGGCATCCCAACCGAAGAGGTGAAGAAATGCATATTAGGAAAGGAGATCTTGGAGGATGTCGTATCCCAACCTAAGAGGTGAAAAATTACACATTAGGAAGGGAGATCCCAGAGGATGTGGTAACCCAACCTAAGAGGTGAAAAATTAGGGAATGCAACAAATTGACTGAACTGTGAGGATCTTACAAATACGTGAAGCTTGTGTTTGTTAGAAAGGGATGAAAATTTATGAATGTATGAATTTTACATGTGTAAAGGTTTTTTGAGTGTCGGTGTTGAGATTGTTGATTTCGTGAAAGTGTTTCAAATTTGATGTGTTGTTTTCAAAAAGAATTTTGTGTGTAAAAGTTTTTAATTATATGTATATATTTTTGTTCTGATGTCATTCTTTGTTCGTTAGTATTTGTAGGATTGAATCCAAGATTCAGTTCAACTACCTTGAGTCAAGCACACTTGGTGGAAAAAAACAAACTTTGTTGATCTTTAAGAAATCTAATACATTAAGGCTCTGTTGGGGTAGTTGTAGATTATTTATAATCTATTGATAAACAGATTATCCTGATAATCAAATAATCTATAGATTATTAGGATAAACTAGCTTGTTGTTTTAGGGAGCTTATTTAGAATGCATGAATACATGGCTTGAAAAAAAATGGCACTCAATTTCTTGAATACATAGCTTGCAAAAAATATTGTAAAGGAAATGGGAGCCATCAACTAAACTTACCTGGATCCATCAAATATCTATCGACGCAAAGACCTCAATTGGTTGCTTCAAGAATACAGAGAAGTGTAAAAGAAATAGGAGCCATAGGCTAAATATGCCCAGGTCCATAAAAAAAAAGAGTACTTCCAAATGTTCTCTACCAATGACGTAAGAACACATAATTTTTTATGAAGACCAAATAATTTTTATTTTCATAATTATATTATTCTTTCACAATTATCTTTCAAAGTTATTAGAGATTTAGGGAACTAATTATGCATATATCATGATGCTGAAGTCTTGGAGAACTAGCTGAACACATGCTAAATTTTCTAAACTTATAATATAGTTAGCAAGCTTATGAACTTGCCAAATAGATGACAACTCATCGAGCTTTTGATGTAGTCACTGAACTCATAATGAAATCACTGAATTGTTATGAAATTGTCGATGTTTAAAAAAGTGTTTAAAAAAAATTGTCCAAGATTTGCAAATCTAACACCTAAACTTAAATTTTGGCTAACAGCATAAATCGATCAACAAGTTCACTTCATCATTGCTCATGGAAGCCATGGTTGCCCTTAAACAAATCGGTCGTCAAAGGTGTTATATCTCCTCTGCGTGAGAATTATTTGAGAAAGGTAGTTGAGTGGAACTCTGAATGACTACAAGAAAGTTGCCTTTGATGATGGATTATCCAAATCCTGGATTGAAGCCAAAACAAAGGGAAAAATGGACTTAAGAACCTAAGACCCTGTAGGAATTAAAGATGTCATTTTTGTTGTTTGGACATATTTAAGCTAAATATTGCAACCAAACAGCCCATAAATCTCATTTCCTTCTCAAGAATAAAAAAAATTCCTTACAAAAAAGGGCAGAAAATACTGGCCATCATTCAAAACATCAGGGAAGAGCAATAACCATAATAAATGCTCAACAAAGTTAACTTAAGCAAACACTAAAACGGTAAGGAAGAGGACATTTGTAACCTAGGATTTTGAATAAGAAAGGAAAAGATGCGAGAAGAAAGCATTCGGTGAATTTACGTAGCATTGACCAAAGATTTGTGGTTCCCTCCCTATTGATAAGCATGAACAAAGGACCTCACATGAATTCAGCTCGCAATGCAAGGTGTCAAGGACGAAGGACCTTGACTTTGGCTTAGGATGAAAGGGGCCGCAGAAGAAGGTAAACGATGAAGAAGCTCGGGCCGACGACAAGGGCAAGGGAGAGCAGAAAAGGGCACAGGAGGAAATCTTCACCCTAACACGCAAATCCAACGCAGGATGCGGCCCCAATCCTGCTTTGTGCCCTATTAACAAAAACCCTTAAGTGTGTTTGGCATGGTGGAATTAATAGGGAGTGAACGTGTTTTGCAAACACAAAAGTGACGTCCTCATACCGCCACTGCAACCCAATAAGCTGCCCCAAATGGGCACTAAAAGTACAATCTGATACTACTGTAACATCTGCCTCTGAAGAACTGTCTCTACGTCTGAGCCATTGATGCAGGTGAATTTAGTGTGTTAATTTTGAAAATATTTTCAATATTACAAAATACACACGGTAGATACCATAGTAAATATGCAAATTAATCTCAACAAAAATAAATTGAATGAAAATAGTTTTATCTTTTAAAAATCTTTAAACTACCAAATTCCCTAAAAATAACACAAGTATATGTATCGCTCAAGTAATAAAGGGCTATAATGGAGTCCTAGATATCAATCCCACAGGGAAGTTGGAAATGCTATGAGTAAATTCTTAAGATTATAATATAAACTATAAGTTTAAACTACAAAAATGAAGTGTTAAATTCAAATTTAAAGTAATAGAGTGAATGCAAAATAAAATGCAGTAAAAATATAAAATTAATTAAGCTAATTGCTAAACTTTAAAATGTAAAATTTAAAAAAAATAAATAATTTTTTGTGATGACGAGTTCAAATTTAAGAAAGCATCCTTCCCCTTTACAATGAGTATATGTATTGTGAAAAAATTAAAATCATTTGAAAATATGTATATAAATTATTTTGTGCCAAATATGAGAAATCCTATTATTTACCCTTTTCCGAGTGCATAAAAAAACATTAACTAATCCAGAGTTTGGTCCTTAATTCCATAGTTCGGCTAGGAGGATATCGATTGCCACTCTAGAGCTCTCACTACTCCCTCACCTGAGGGCTAACAATCTCACATTAATTTCCAATCAACTGGATCAATTTAGGGATTTTAATCTTTCACCATAAAATCTTCAATCTTGCATCCAATAAAGTATATTTTCTTATTTATTTGCACTCAATTCTATGGATGATATCCTCTCCCACGAAATCAAATGTTAATCTCACCATGTTGTAAAAATCATAGCCCTTTTGGAACATATGTTTTCAACATATTTTAACAATTCAATTGGTCAGATAAAAAAGTAAATGAATATTACAGTTCAAATCATCATAATTTATTGGCATTTAAAACTGTATAAAACAAAATCAATTCTTCACAAAACCATATCTCAAAATAGGGAGAAGGGTAAAGAGGACTACTCAGAATTCATGAGAAAGATACGACAAAACACATATCTCATGTGTAAAAATAAGTTTACAAAATAAAAGAAATCAAAGACACAACTTATCTCACAATCCTTCTTAAGAAAATCCCTAGATGTTCTCTTCAAATCTTTATCTCCTTACAAGCACTCTTAATTCTCTCTTAGAAGTGTAATGAAGAAGAAATCTCTCACCTTCCCTCTTCTATTACAATCCTTGAAGAAATTCGCCAAGCCCTTGACTTTCTCTCTTTCTCACCCTCCCTTAGATGCCACATGCCACACTTCTAAAACCTCTCTTTTATTAAAGGTTGTCTCCCTCTATAAAGAATTCAAAATTTCCTCTTAAATTCTCTCCAAAAGACATTTTCATTGATCCAAAAGATATATCCCATCATAAAATAACTTTCCAAAGTACCTAAATGGATTCAATCACTCTAAGGGGTGTTTAGAATAAGTGTCCCTTTGGAAATTCACATAAAAATCATCTCAAACTACCTTAATCAGCAAAAAGTCATCTTTGGTGCATCTGGTGTTGGTTCTGGTGCATCTGGCACCAACTTGCTTAAGACCACGCTGCTCTGGGTTTTGGCACTTCAAGTGCCAAATCTGGTGCATTTGGCATCAGCTCTCTATAAAATGGCGCTTCTGGCACAAGTCTGGCGCATCAGATGCCAAAATTCTCAAAATTTGTTATTTTAGCTCCAAATTTCGTTCTTTTTGCTACTTTTGCTCTAAATGCCTAAAATTGATATACCTAAAAAAAATATAAAAATACCCTTATTTAAAGTGCAATATCATAAAAAATAAGCATAAAATGTATACTTAAAACAACATATTATTTTTGTGTATCATCCATTTATCGTGTCCACCCTGGTTGTTTGAACTCTTGAGACTAACCCTCCTCCTAAGGTAATTTTCAAATCAAAAGTCCTTTAATATACACTTAGATGTGTGCAGTCTCAGAATTCCAAAGGCTATAGTCCATTGAGATCTGGGTCAGGATGTTACCCATACGACATCTTATTGTCATCCATCCTTCTGAATATAATAGATACCCTTCTTTATGGTACGCCTGGGATGCAATGCTTAGCCAGGTCAGCTACATTCCCCTTAAGTACCAGGAAAAACATCACAGGTAAGGGGATCCTCACCGGTCCCTAAAAATCACCTAGTCCAACAATATCCAGCTCTTTTCCAAACATTATGTCGCATCTGCTAATGAATGACACCATGTAGAAAGGTCTGACAAAGTCATGGTGATCTATGTGGGGTGCTCTACAAATTTCCTCTTCATAGATATTGATGACACAACTATTGGGGACACAGTTCGTTGTTAGTATGTGTCAGAAAACCATCTTGTTAATCGCCGTCTTTATTATTGAGGGCATCAGATCTACTTCATCATGTCTTAAAATGCTTTGGGAATTCCCTTTCTTGCTAATTACAAAATTATAACAACAACCAGATTGAATTGTAATTCATCCTTTTCCACACATTCGCTTTTGTAGTTCAGAATATGTCTTCCTTCTTTGCTCAGTCTCTGAAAAGACATCAGATTGAAGCTCCAATCCTTCAAGAATATTGACATATTTTTTCTGTACTAACTTAAAATGTTAAAAACTCTTCTGACAGTCTTCTTGAAACCTTTCCAATTCTTCTTCTGAGATGATCTATAACCATTTGGGTTGTACAAACTATAGCAAAGATGACTCTACATTCTGATGATCTTTGAGTTTTTGCATCATAGGGAATATGATGCTCATTTTTGGAGGAGCATCGCACTCTCTGCAACCTTCAAAAGGTTTTGTTAGAGTGTACTCTGGCAAGAAGAGCTTCACACTTGGAACCATCTCCATTTCTGTCACTAGGGATTGGGGCATCGTATCCCCCACTGACTGATCTAGCCTATGGTCTTCTTCATGTATTGCTAAGCTTTCTACTGATGCGGCCTTTGAACTGATCCATTTTTCCAATTGGTCAAGCATTTGATGCTTGCGATGATTTACATTACAACACTTCTTGCAAGTTAATGCTACTTTTTTTTTAACATTCTTAGTGGAACTCTCTCTACTGGAGCGCTGATAGATATACCCGACAAAACAGGGATTGGTTTGATTTTTCGTCACACAAAATCAGGGGATGTTGATATTTTCTTACCACTTGATGGAATCATGTACCAAAAATGAGGTGGAATACAAAGCCTTGATAACTGGTTTAGAATTAGCCATATTAATGGAAATATTTGACATTGTCATATATGGTGATTCACCACTCATCATTCAGCAAGTGGTCGAACAGTACAAGATCCTGAAACCAATACTTTAGCTAAACTTGCTAAAGAGTTTTCATGTCCGCGGGATGCTTCCATAGATATAACAATATAGGGACATCAGGTTCTATAAAAAATTGACCCCAGCAGTCTAAACAAGCTTGGAAAAGAATAGATAACAACAATAGTAGCTGAGGATACCAAAGATTGTTGTCTATCGTTAATAGAATATTTGTAAACTTGATAGCTACCAGATGATAAGTCATTGGCACATCAAATAGCAAAAAGAGCTCTATCATATGCCTTGATAAAAAATGTCATATTTAGAAGGTCCTTGAATTAGATGTGGCCGAGATGTCTGATTAGAACAGAAGCACAGAATGTGGTTAAAGTGTCACATTCCAGGTTGTGTGGTGCTCATCAGTCCGGGCCGAAAATGAAGTTGGAAA
>NEWO01000844.1:86234-101276 GCA_003013225.1 Phalaenopsis aphrodite
TAGAAGGTCCTTGAATTAGATGTGGCTGAGTTGTCTGATCAGAACAGAAGCATAAAATGTGGTTAAAGTCTCACATTCTAGGTTGTGTGATGCTCATCAGTCCGGGCTGAAAATGAAGTTGGAAATCAAAAGACTAGGATAGTATTGGCCAAAAAGGATGATAGATTGTATGAAAATATCTAAGAAATGTCATTAGTGATAAGTAGATAGAGTGGTCTTACACCAACCTCCGAATGTGCTACACCTGACAGACGCATCATGGTCATTCGAGTGTTGGAGTACTGATACACCTTAAAATTAGTTATTTTTAATATACATCTAATGTTTATTTTATAAAAATTTTTTATAATGTTACACTTTAAAGGAAGTTATTTTGCATGTTTTTGGTTTCAAGTATAAGAAATAGATCTTTAGATAAAATGAGAGCAAAATGGAGCAAAATAACACAACATCATAGAGCGTCATAGCACCAGCTATCAAACATGATGGGTGCCATAGCACCCCAGAGTGGCGTCATAGCACCAGAAATAGTTTCTCTAAAAGATACAATGAATTTAGATGAATTTTGAAGGGACCCTTGGTTATTTTCAGAGATCCATTAAAAGGGGTCAATGGCTGAATGAAAATGAGGACTTTTAGAAGACTTTTAGGAGAGTTAGAGAGTCTAGAGAGGGTGAGTAAGTTCATATTTGAGAGAATTTGTCCTGTGTAAGAAAGTTTAGAAATTTCTTGAAAGAAACTTTAGGAAATGCTTGAGAGAAGACATAAGATAAGTACTTTGTATTTATGTTTATGTTTTTATTGTTAAGACTTGACTTGCAATACAAATCATGCGTTTGTGTTTTATCTTCACAAATTCTAAGTATTTTTTCTTTCTTTCTCCTTAAATATAAGAATCAATCATGTGGGGTGAGAATGATTTAAAGATTTTTATAAAAAAAAATTGTGATGGCATTTTCACCGATTCTTCATTAACTTTGCAAATTTGCCACTTGTGACGTTAATTTCTGTTGAAAAACATAATTACCTAGGAGGGCTATGATTTCACCCGACTTATGATTGCCACACTCAAAATAACACCAATAAAATTCTAAAGTTGAAAACTAAACATCAAATACTAATAGCAAACATAATAAATCTGATATTAAAAACTAAGTAAATCGAACATAACTACACACAAATAAGCTCTTATAAACCAGAATTCCAAACTTCAGAGTTGTTACACATCATCATCTTCAGAATTATCATCTTCTCTAATATATCCCATGGATTAGCAACGCAAAAATAAGTTATAGAAAGAATGGTGAGGAAATTCATCAGTCAATTTTTCTGCGATACAAACAATTTTTACATACAATTGCAACACATCCTCTTCCATAAGTCTAGTGTGATCAAATTGCTCTTTAATTCTCCAATCCATATGGTTAAACTGATCATAAATGCTACTAATTGCATTTAGTTCCAACTTTTTAATCTTCTTCAAAATAACAAATGAACTATCTGAAAAATTAGGTTGTATAGGTGATGAATTTTGAGATGATGGGTCCATAAGAACATTTCTGTCATCCACTTCTCCATTTTCTAAGTAAACAGAGTTTAGTACTAGGTCCAAAGGCTTCCAAGGAAGAAGCACCTTTTCCCAATTTTTATATGGAACTTGCAATTAGCTACAAAGCAAAAATATTGTGGATGGATATCCAAGACCAAGATTAGATCTCTTCACAATCAAATTAAGAGTAGATTTTACTATTATATCACCCATATCAGTAGATCTTCCAGTTTGAATACAGTAGTTCAATATAGTACTTTCCTTTTTCACTTTACAGATTTTTCTAGTAGGAAGCAATTTTGCCAAAATAAAGATATGCAAAGGCATATTGAAGAATTGAATAATGAAGAAGGAAAACTTACATTATTGTTATCTCTTATCACTCATGTTCCATCTTCATCCGTCAAGAATCTAAAAACTTCATTCATAACTTCTATTGTAGAGACAAAGTTGACATAATGATAAATCGGAATGCTCTCTATCAAGAACAAATCACTAATTCTTGAAAGAGTAAAAGCTACCCACCTGCCTCAAACATAGACAACTCCTTGATTTATCCCATGAAGATTTGCATAAAATTCCCCACAACAGAAATTACTAAGGTCGCAGTTCTATAACATAGTACTTCCCATCAGCTTTGTATAATGATTTCTTCCACAATAGTATAACAAGTATTGAATCCTCGATTCACAAAACCTCTTTCCTTGATCAACCTCGTCTTCATAAGACCTTTTCATGCAACCTTTGAACATCAAAACTAAAGAACTTTCTACGATCGAAAATCCCATATTTGGAAGCTTCTTTGGAGTTAGAGTAAATAGGAACAAGATTATTGAATCCAATCCCTCTATACAAATTTAATGTAAATGCAAATGGTAGGTTTTAGGAGTTAAATAGAGAAAAATTGGCAAAAAACCATCAATAGAAGGTTCCAGGACGGTATTTCTAACTGCAGCACCTAGGCATCAGATGCTAGCACTTAGGCGTCGAGCTTTCTGGAAAGTGGCTCTCAGGCACTAGATTTAGGTGCCTAGGCACCAGTGCTCCATGAAACAGTCATTTAGGCACCAAATTAGGCACCTAGGCCCCAATGCACTTTTTTGCACCGCTTCGCCTACAGTACAAAATAACTCTCATAAATTCCATAAGATTGAATAATTAAAATATTTTTATGTATTTTCTTAACCTGCAAGTTTCTAAAGTACATAAAATTTAATCTCAAGAGCTTATATTACATAAAAATAAATTGAAAACAATTACACAAATAACTATTCGTTGCCTCCAACAAAGTGCTTAGTTTAGTGTCATTAGCTTGATGTTCTCAGTTTTTAATCTGGGTGACCGAACATTAAAACATCTTTATTAATTGGTTTTTGTCCATCAAAATAAGGTTTTAACTTATGTCCATCAACTTTAAATATTTTGCTAATTTTAGGATCTTCAGTATCCACAACTTCATATGGGTAGACTTTTATAACAGTAAATGGTCCTAACCACTTGGACTTAAGTTTTCAGGAAATAATTTCAATCTTGTGTTATACAATAAAACTTCTTATCTAGGTTCAAATTCTTTTTTATATTATCTTCTCTTCATGCCAATATTCATTTTTTTCTATAAATCTTAGCATTTTCATAACATTCATTTCTAATTTCCTTGAACTCATTCAGTTGCAATATTTTTTTCTCACCATCATCTTTTAAATTAAAATTAAATTATTTAATAGTCCAATATGTTTTGTGCTCCAATTCTACTGGTAAGTGACAAGTCTTTCCAAAAATGCATATATATAGAGACATACCTATAGGGGTTTTATAAGTTATTCTGTAAGCCCATAATGCAGTATCTAATCTAGCAGACCAATCCATTTTGTTAGAATTTATTGTCTTTTCCAATATTATTTTAATTTAATGATTAGATAATTCTCCTAGACCGCTAGTCTGAGGATGATAAGTAATGGAGATCCTATATTTCATATCATATTTTCCAACCAAATTTTCAATTCTTTTAATCCTAAAATGAGATCCCTCATCTGTAATGATTACTCTAGGTATTCCATATCTTGTAAAAATATTTTTCATTAAAAATTTTGAAGCACTCTTAGCATCACACCGAGGTAAAGCAACTTCCATTTAGAAACATAGTCTACTGCAATTAATATATATAAAGTTCTGAAAGAGGGTACAAATGGTCCCATAAAATCTAATCCCCAATTATAAAAAATTTCAACTTCCAATGTAAAATTTAGGGGCATTTCATTCCTTTTTAAAAAGTTTCCCACTCGCTGACATCGATCACATGTTCTTATATATGTATTAACATCTCTAAAAGGAGTAGGCCAATAAAATCTAGATTATAAAATTTTATATGTTGTTCTATCAATTCTAAAATTTCTCTTAAATTAAAAATCATGACATTTTTAAATAATATTTTTAGTTTCTTCATACGGTACACATCATTAAATAACCTGATCTTTACATTGCTTATATAAATATGGGTCATACCAAAAGTAAAATTTTGCATCGTGAATAAATTTTTTTTTGTTGTTATGTTTTCAATCCATATGGTAAGAGATCACAAACAATATAGTTCACTATGTTCGCATACCATGATACATGCCTTTCATTAATAGTGTATAGATGTTTATCAGAAAAATTTTCATTAATTTCACTTTCATAATTAAATGATTTTTCCTGTTCCAGCCCAAATAAATGATCCTCTATTTGATTATCAGATCCCTTCCTATCTACTATCACAAAATCAAATTTTTTCGTCAAAAGGATCCATCTAATTAATTTTGGTTTTGCGTCCTTCTTTTGCATCAAATATCTTATAGCTGAGTGATTAGTATGCACAATACATTTAGCTCCAATAAGATATGATTTGAACTTATTAAAAGCATAAATAATTGTTGATAACCCTTTCTTAGTAGTAGAATAATTAATTTGAGTTTTATTCATAGTTATACTTGTGAAATATATAATTTTAAAAATTTTGTCATATCTTTGCCCTATTATAGCCCCAATTGTATAATCACTAGCAACACATATTAGCTCAAATCATTTCTACCAATCAGGTGAAATTAATATATGATTAGTTATTAATTTTTCTTTTAATAATTCAAAGGTATTAAATATTGACATAGAGACTTAGTAGTTTTTTAAAAATCTTTAATATATCGCATGTAGAAACTAATATGTCCTAAAAAGCTTCTAACCCCTCTCACTGTAGTAGGAGGAGGTAGTTTAACTTTAACTTGAATTTTCACTAGATCTACTTCCATACCGTTTTTAGAAATTTTATGTCCAAGTACAATTCATCTTGTAACCATAAATTGGTGTTTCTCCCAATTTAATACTAAAGTTTTTGTTTCACATTGTTCTAAGACTTTTTCTAAATTATTTAAGCATAATTCGAATGAAGTTATGAACATTAGAAAGTCATATGTAAAAATTTCTATTCCTTTTCCAATTAAATTGCAAAATATAGACATCAGACATCTTTGAATGTTGCAGGTGCATTACATAAACCAAAGGACATTCATATAAAAACAAAAGTACCATAAGAACTAGTAAATATTGTCTTTCTTGATCCTTAAGAGTAATAGGAATTTATAAATAACATGTATTTCCATATAAAAAGCAAAAATATTTGTGCCCAGCTAGTATACCCAACATTTGGTCCAAAAAAGGTAAAAGAAAGTGATCTTTCTTAGTGGTGAAATTTAATTTTCTATAGTCAATACAGATTTGCCAACCAGTGACTTATCATGTTGTTATTAGTTCTTCTTTCACATTGACAACAACAATCACACATCCTTTCTTTGGAACGCAATGAATTGGACTTACCCAAGCACTCGCTGAGATAAGATATATAATTTTGGCATCAAACCAATTTAAAATTTCTTTATTAACCACTTATTTTATTATAGGGGTTAATCTTTTTTGATGATCATCTTCTGGTTCATGATGTTCTTCTAATAAAATCCTATGCATACAAATTGAAGGATTGATTACTTTGATATCAGTTAATGTCCATACAATGTCTTTCTTATATTTTCTTAAAATCTCTAATAATTAGTGTTGTTGTAATTCATTTAACTCTGAGGATACTATGACAAGCAATGTAGATAAATCTCCTAAAAAACATATTTTAAATGTGCAAGGATTACTTTCATATCAAGTTCAGGATGTATTTCAATTGAAGGAATAAGAACTTTATTATTTTTCATAGTGCATAACAATTTAAATCTTTCCTAAACATAATTTATATCTTCATTACATATTTCAATAAACTAATCTTGCATTTTATTCTCATCTTCATGCTTTAAATCTTCTTATTATGTTTTCTCTTCAAAATTTTTTGTAAAATGATCGTTACTAAAATAATGACAAATTTCCATTCTAAAGCATTCATCATCGCTTCTTTTTGTTGGGTATTTCATGGATTTTGATATATTAAATGTAACTTCTTGATCATTGACTCTCATGGTTAACTCACATTTTTGAAAATCTATCATAGCTTTTTCAGTTGCCAGAAAAGGTCTCCCTAAAATGATTTAAATTTATTTTTCTTTCTTCATATCTAACACAATGAAGTCCATAGGAAAAATAAAGTTATCAATCTTTATCAATACATCTTCTATAACTCCTTTAGAATAGGTGATCGATCGATCAACTAACTGAAGGGTTACTATAGTAGGGCAAATCTCTCATAATCCTAACCTTCTAAAAATAGATAGAGGCATAAGATTAATATTGACATCCAAATAACATAAAGCTTTTCTAAACAATCTTTCACCTAAAGCACAAGGAATAGTAAAACAACCAGGATCTTTAAGTTTTTTCATGAAGCTTTTTCAGAATTATAACGCTACACTCTTTACTAAGTGCAACTGTCTCATTATCTGTAAACTTCCTTTTTATATTAAATATATTCTTCATAAACCTTACATAGCTCGACATTTGTACCAAGGCTTCATCAAATGGAATGTTTATAGTTAGTTTTTTAAATATTTCCAAAAATTTTGAGAATTATTTATCTAATTTTTGTTATCTCAATCTTTGAGAAAATGGAGGTGATGGTTTTTCTATAAAAATTTTCATTAGTTTAATAGGATATTATGAATCATGATGACTATCTTCCTCAAAATTTTGAATTTCCACCCCTTTATTCTCAATCTCAATATCTTTTTGAACTTTTTTTCCACTTCTCTTTCACTTCTTAACTGTATATCTTTAATTTGCTCTTTATTTTGGTCTTTAGGATTAATCTAAACATTAATAGGAAGAGTCCTTGAGGCATACTACTAAGCGCAGTAGCAATATGTCTTAATTGATTCTCATTGTTTCTAATTTCCACTCCATCACTTTGTAATTGATTACCCATTGGTAATACCAAATTCTTTCATAGAGAATTTCTTCTCCTTGAATTGTGAATTGTTGTTAAAACCAGGAGGATAAAAAGGTCTATAGTTATTATTGCCTTGATTGTTTACATTTCCTAAAGGGTTTGTTTGATTGTTCCCCCATTATGGATTTACACAATTAGATTTATTATTATCCAACTTAAATTAGGGTGATTTTTCTAACCAAGAATGTAATAATTAGAATAGGGATTATTAGATCAATTATTTATTGCATTCAAAGTTTCATTCAATGATTGAGAATCTATCATTTATACGAGTGAATTTTCCTCAACCACTGGTGGTGTTTGAGATATATTCATTCCAAATTGATCCAACTTCTTTGATATTGCGGAGATTTTAGAAGCCAAAATAGAAATTACGTCAGATTCATGAACGCTGGCTACTCTTTTTAGATTTACCCTTTCAGAGGGCCATTGAAAATTGTTAGTAACCACCTCTTCAACTAACGAATATGCTTCATTGAATGGTATTGACATTAATGACCCATCAAAAACAACATCAATAGTAGATATTAGAGATCCCACTAATTCATTATAAAATGTTTGAATTATTAACTAATCTGGTAAAGCATGGTGTGAACACTTCTAAAGGAGATCTTTAAATTTTTCCCAAGGTTCATATATTAATTCCCTTTCAAATTGAAAAAAAGATGTATGATCATTTCTAAGCTTAGCAGTTTTTAATGGTGTAAAATATTTAGGAAAAATATTTTGAGATAATTCTCCCTTAGTTCTTATTGATCTAGGTTCTGAAGATTTTAACCACATCTTAGCTTTACCCCTTAATGAAAAATGAAAAATTCTAAATCTGACAGCATCACTCGACACTCCGTCATATTTAAATGTAGCACACAATTCTAGGAAACTAGCAAGATTTAAATTTGGATCTTCATATGATGCTCCCCCAAATTGATTTTTGTTGTACCATTTGGATAATAACAAGTTTAAGCTCAAATGAATTAGCAACTAAAGCAGAAGTTTGTATAGTCAAGTGAATTTCATCTATTGTAGGGTTAGCGTGGTCTCTTAATGGTCTTTGTTGATGTTCATTTCCCATACATTGGTTATTTAAATGGTTTGTCATTTTGTTAAGCTCTTTTATTTTTGAAATTTTTTGTATAATTCATTATAATTCTGAATTATAAGGTACTAATACTTCATATCCTAATCTTTTCATACACAAATTAAAGTAACAATTACAAAAATAAGCACTCACACAAGAACATATATATATTTTTGTTATTTTCCTTTTTAAATATATTTTTTGTTGTTTATAAAATGAGATTTATATTTCAAACATAGTCTTTTAAGAATTTTACCGCAGCCTCCCCGACAACGGTGCTAAAAACTTGATGCGGTAATTTTTGTGCGTTATAAATGTTTTTCAACACCACAATACACAAGGCAGCTATACTAAAAAATATATAGATAAATCACAATAAAATTTACTTCAGTATAATAAGTTTTCTCTTTTAAAATATTTAAAGTTGTCATTCTTATTAAATTAAGGTGTACTTTTAATTTCAAATCATCACTAGGTTGCAAACGCAAGTATACACATTGCTCAAGTAATATAGGGTTCTAATGGAGTCCTAAGTATTGATCCGATAGGGATTTGAAAATTTTTTATGGTAAACATGCAAATGCACAATATTTAAACTATAGAAAACTTAAGTAAGAAGACAGGTTAATATTTGTTTAATGACACTAAAGAAATTACCTTTACTTCAGTAATCTTTAAACTTCAAAGTTAAATTTACTAAAAAATAAACTAGGTTTTATGGCGATGAGTTCAAATTTAAGAAAGCATCATTCCCCTTACAACGAGATTATAGTCAGTGAATCATTTAATTGAAGAAAATTGTATTGTACCAAATCGAAGCAATTATATTCTTTATCCTTTTTACAAGTGAAAAAGAACATTGGCTAATCTAGAATTTAATCCCTAAATCCATAGTTAGGCTGGGAAGATATTGGCTCTCACTCCAGAGTTCCCACCTTCCCCTCGCCTGAAAGCTAACATCTCACTTTTGTTTCTAAACGCCTGGACCAAATTGGGAATTTTAGTTTATTGATACACCAAAATAATATATTACTTTAAGTACATATTTTATGCTTATTTTTTTGTGATATTACACTTTAAAGAAGGATATTTTCATGTTTTTGTTGCAGGTATATCATTTTTAGGAATTTGGAGCAAAAATGGCAAAAAGGACAAAATTTGGAGCCAAAATAGCCAATTTTGGGATTTTAGTGCATGATGCGCCAAAATCTAGAGAGCTGACACATGATGTGCCGGATCCGTGCATGATGCGCTAAAGATGAATTTTTGTAAATTAAGACAGTTTGTGATGAATTTTGCATGAATTTTTAAAGGGACATTTGCTTTACACACCTATTGGAGTAATATAACGCATCTAAACACTTTGGAAGAACCTATTATGAAGGGATATGTCTCTATGATCAAATGAGATATCTTTTGAATTCAAAAGAGCTGACTTTTGGAGGAAATTTTGAATTATTTTCAAGACGAGGCAGCGTAAAATAAATAAAGAGGACTTCAAAGAGTGGCATGAGAGTTGTTGGGGAGATGAGAAAGGGAGAGAGAGAAAGTTGGAGTGAGAGGTGAGAGAAAGAAGATGAGATTTTCTTCTAGGGTTGTAAGAGGAGAGGAAAGGTGAGAGATTTCTTCTTCACTACATGTCTAAGAGAGAATTATGAGTGATTGTAAAGAGAGAAAGGCTTTGAGAGAACTTCTAAAATTTGCTTGGGAAGGATTGTGAGATCAGTTGTATTTTCATTTCTTTTGTTTTATAAATTTGTTTTTATATATGAAATTCGTGTTTTGTGATACACCTAAAATATATAGTGTTTTTGTACACATTTTTATACCTATTATTGAGATATTGCATTTTAATGACAGGTATTTGTGTGTTTTTTAATAGATACAATCAAATGGATGGAAAATGTTAAAAGGAGTGAAAAAGGGTCAAATTGGAGGAAAAATGAAGAAATGTGCAAAAATGAATATGGGTGCTTAAGCACCCAGGATTGGCGCTTAAGCACCACATACTTCGCGCTTAAGCACCAAAGTTAGTTTCTTGAAGAAATATTTGATTGGAGCAGAATTTTGAACAGGTGTTTGAAGCAACCCTTGATAAAAACATGAGAAATAGCTCATGGACACAAAAAATTCATTCAATTGGCTTTTGAGGAGACAACTTCTAGAAGATTCGTTGAATGGAGACACATTTTTAAAGAGACACCAAGGCACCCCTTGGATTTTTATAAGAAAAGACTTAGATTTTTCAAAGGAAGGGGCAGCAACAAACCACCAAAATTGACAAAAGTCGCTGCCACCGGCCATCTTTACTTTATTTTATTTTATTTTGAATGATAGTTTGTATTGTGAGAGAAAGAAAGAGAATTCAAAGGAACTTTAAGAAATCTGGTGGAGAGAATTTAAGATAAGTGTTTATCTTTGTGACTACACTTGGTTTTTAATTTAGATTTCTTGTTTGTGTGCATGATTTCTACTTTTAAACTCAAGTGTGGTGGTGTTTTCTCCATGTATTTTGAGTAGTTTTCTTTTATCTTTTTCCTTAAAATGATAAGTGATTAAATTTTTAAAGAAAGTTGTGTGAAGTGTTAGACTTCAATGTTGGAATAAGTTGTGATGAATGTAATTAACAATATCTCTGATTTTTTTGATCATCTAGACTGGAGGATAAAAGAGCATTTTGATTACTCTGGACATATGAAAGGAAGTTTGATACGATTGATGTGTAAGATGGGATTGATAGAAGAGGACTCTATTGAAGAATTCCCATACTGACCCTTCTATAACCTATTCGTTCATGTTCAATCAATGGGTGATATCAGAGGAGAAACAAACACTGAATCAGAAGAGTAGTAGATTTACCTTGCTATCTGTATGTGTATGTGTGTAATTTGACCTTCCTTCTTCTAATTCTCCTACCTTGAATGATTTAATGAATGAGTTGACCTTGCAGCGAAAGAGTATAGAACTAATAAATGAAAGAATTGGGGGATTAGAACGTAGACATGATTATGATAGTGAGTACTTATAGAGGCATTCTGATTTTGAGATAGCTTACTACGAAGCTCAGGCCCGACACTACAGAGGTGAGCCTAATGTTACTTTTCTTGAATGCCCCTGTTATACTCAGTATTAGCCCAATCCACCTGCTGACCAGGGAGACGAAGATATAGCCTGGGATTTTGATATATGATAGTAATTGATGTACTTTTATTTTTGTAATTTGTGTAATAGAGATAAATGTTTGTTTGTTTGTACTTTCACTTTTATTTTTATGTTTCGATTGGATAATTTTTAATTATTGTTTTAAATGTTTAGTGTGGTAGTTGAGATTTGCATGTGTAGTTATAATAGATGTGATTAGTACTTTGTAAAATTATAATGTGATGTGATTTTTTATTGGCATTTTAATATCTTTGTAATTTTTTTTCGTTTAGTATTGTGGATGTGTTGGTGAAATATTGTGTTTATATAATGTTTAGTTTTGTACTTATTTCAAAATTTCATTACCCAACAAATTTTCTATTTATTTATATGTATAGAAAGCTCCTAATATTACAGACAAGTTGAAGTAAAAATTTTGAGGACTGCAAAATTTTCAGAATGATGACAATGCCTAAAGTACTGAGGTATAATTTATATTTAGATTTTTTTTTCCACCTGTATCATTCCATATTGAAAAATTTAAGTTTGGGGGAGGGAAGAAAAAGATTAACTATTAGATGTTCTCATTTTAAATATTTTCAAAAATTATTAATATGATTTTTTGTAGTGAATTTAATTGAGATAACTATATTTTTTTTATATTTAAATATTATAGTAGATTTAAAGGAATATTTTTTTTGTAAGGAAAATAATTTTGTAGAATAAGATATTTAGTATAAAAGAATAAGACTATAGTTAACTATTTAAAGTAAAGGAAACTATATTTTGAAATATTAAGAATCTTAGAAATTCATTTGAGAAGAAAAGATTGGGGTTCAATGATGTAAAAGGTATGAAATATTTATAAGATAAATGAATGCTTTAGTTTCAAATTTAGGGAAGGAATGTGATGTTCAAAGTCATTAAATGTTATCTAGATATAGTAATCCTCACTTGAAAAAGAAAAAGAAAGGATTGACAATAATCCCTGAAAATAAAAGAAGAAAAATATATAGGATTGAAAGCAATCCAAATGAAAAAAAGAAAAATATATATAAGTGAGGAGAAGCTTGAGGAGATGTCTAATCAAAAATTGGCTTCACTTGGACCTACCTAAAGGGAAAACCTAAATACATTCCAGAACTTATATTTATGGATTAACATCTTTTACTGGTAGTGTTCTCATGAAGTTCCTATCATTTAAATATTCTAAGTGACTTGATGTTACAACATATAGTCATTCTTGAAATGAACAGAAAACTAGAACTCTTAAACTTGATGACTAGATAATCTTGTACCTACAGAGTTAATTTATTTACTTGAATTTTTTTTTAAAATCTCACTCTGGTATTTACTTAAATCAAACTTATAGTATTTCTGAATTAAAACTTTATTACAATATATCATAACTTTTATGTAGTACTAAAATTACTTGAGGACAACTAACAGTTAAGTTTGGGGTATTTTGATCAATGGAAAATATGTTGAGATTTTCTTACCTATTTTACACTGATTTTGATGATAGTGCACTTTAAAGAAAGATATTTTTGATGTTTTATTCTAGGTATGTTGAATTATGATCATTGGAGCAAAAAGATGCAAAAAGAAACGAATTTGGTGTGAAAAGGACCAAAATATGAAGATTTGAACTAGGGCGCCGACGGAGAGCCCATCGGCGCCGACGACGGGTTTTTCTTAAAAGTTCAAATCAAATATTCCAGAAGGCCGCTGATGGCACCCTCGAGGCCGCTGACGATGAGATCGGTGGTTATCTCAATAGGTGCATTGAATGTGGACAATTTTTGAGGGGATGCTTAGGCAACTCTTGGGAAAACTCTTCTACAACTTTAAGAGAAATTTTGGCCAAAAAAAAGAAGTGTGTGTGTGTGAGAGAGAGAGAGGGGAGAGGAAAATGAAGAGAGTGTGGAGTGTGTGTAGAGTGTAGAGAGTTTAATTTTGGGTTAGATTGATAGAAATTCTTCGAGAGATTGTAAGAGTGGAGGGAAAGTCAGAGATTTCTTTCTCCTTGCCGCTTTGAGGAAGAATTTTATGTATTGTAAAGAAAGGAAGAGATTCATAGGAACTTTGAGATGTTTGCTTGGGGAGGAATTAGAGATAAGTGGTATTTACTTGTTGTAGTTTGTATGACTTTGCTTTTATGTATAAATTTTGAGCTTTGTGGTATCTTCCCCATGAGTTCTGAGTAGTTTTCTCTGTCTTTCTCGTTATCTTGAGATTTTGTGAAATGGTGATTTGAATTGGTTGAGCCTTGAGAATGTTAAAGAAGTTGTGATGATCTTTTCACTTCGATCTTAATTTACTTTCAATATGACCAATTGATTTGTAAAATAATGTTAAGTTTTAGAACTAAAGTGAAGATTACATCCACGATTCAGGGAGGTCAAAGTTCTTGAAAGTTGGGTGCAAATGAATAGGGAAATAAAATTATCGGGCGTAGAATTAGAGATTTTAGAGTGACAGACTAAAATCCTCAATTTGGTCATATCATTTGGGTGCTGAAGTGTAGATGTTAGCCCTCAAGCGAGGGGAATATGAGAGCTCCGAAGTGAGAGTTGGTATCCCCCCAGCCTAGCCACAGATTTAGTAAATAAGCATAGGATTAGTCAATGTTCTTTATTCCTGGACCAAAGGGTAAATAATAGGTATGCTCCTATTTGACACAATACAATTTGAACTAATTCACTTTATCCAATCACTATAATTTCTTGACAAGGAGAAGGATGCTTTCTTATATATTGAACACCACATTAAAAACTTTATTAATAAAATTAGTTATTTAAGAGTTATTAAAATTACATATTTATTTTAATTGTCTATTAGTGACAGATAAACAATTTAAACTATATTGTTGTGATTAAGTATTGATTTTCTAAAATCTTAGTTCGTAGCCTCTAATATTACTTCCTGTGGGATCGATATCCAGAACTCCATTAGAGCCCTGTATTACTTGAGCGATACATATACTTGTGTTGATAAGTGTGAATTTATAATTATTGAATATTTTATATACATCTTTATCGAATTTAAAACCGCCGTCAAGTTTTTGGCGCCATTGCCGGGAATTAAATCTTCTAGCAGCAGTATCAAATTCTTGTATTTTTAAGCATATATAAGGTCACTGTCATATGGATAAAATGCAGCTTAATTTGCCATCCCATATGATCCAGTTTTGTGTTAACTTCCATCACTTTTGCTTAAATTGAAGCCAAGTCAACCTGAATTTTGGTGATTTTCTCCGCTATCCCTTCGATACTAACAGTGAGGAAACTGTTGTATAATTCTTACACACTCTGACTAACAAAATTCTTTCTCATTACTTTCTCCTTCTTCTTTAAATCACTCTCCCAAGATGACATTTTTCCAAAACTTTCACTTTCTCACTTAGAATTTTGGGTTAAAAGGAAGTGTCGTAAGACTTTTCCTCATACCCTTATATTTATAAGCTTTAAAATCTCCTATAACTCCTAGGCATGTCCTAGAACTACTCTCCCATGTTAAAGCCAACCAAATCATGGTTAAAACTTCTAGAAATTGAAAACCACACAAGTTTTTTAACTACCTTACTTAAGCGTTGGATATTTGTGCTTAAGCGCTAGTGCTCAATTTAGCACATGTCAACTTAACGTCCAAATACACATTCTAAAATGTCTAATTCATCTTTTAAGGTCTTAGAATAATCACTAAATCATTATATATTCAAAATAGTACCAAAATTTTATGAATCAAACTCAACAACATAACAATAACATCAAACACATAGATAACTATGGGTTGCCTCCCACAGAGCACTTGGTTTAACGTCGTCAGCTCGATGTAAGTAGTGCATATTCTGGTTGACCCAAC
>NEWO01000844.1:103088-142560 GCA_003013225.1 Phalaenopsis aphrodite
CTTCCAAATCATTTTCTGAAATTTGAAGTCCCAAAATAATTCCTCCTGCTACAATAAATTGACATTTTCCCCAATTAAGGACTAAATATGTTTCTTCACAGTGCTTAAGAACTTTTGATAGATGTTCTAAACATGAATCATATGAATTTCCAAACACTAAAAAATCACCCATAAAAAATTCAATCCCTTTTTCAATTAAATCACAAAAGATAACAATCATGCATCTTTAAAATGTAGCAGGTGCATTGCAAAAACCAAAGGACATTCTTCTAAAAGCAAATGTACCTTAAGAACTGGTAAAAGTTCTTTTCTCTTGATCCTCATAAGCTATTTGTATTTGGTGATAACCAGTACATCCATCCAGAAAATAAAAGTATTTATGCCGAGCTAGTTTATCCATCATTTGATCTAGAAAGGGTAGTGAAAAATGATCTTTCTTAGTGGCGATATTTAATTTTCTATAATCAATGCGTATTTTCCATCCTGTGGCTTGTCTTGTTGGTATTAACTCATTACATTCTTTTAAAGTCACACTCACTCCTCCTTTCTTAGCAACACAATGAATTGAACTAACCCCTGAACTATCTGAAACAGGATAGATAATTCTAGCATCCAACCACTTTAAAATGTTTTTCTTAAAAAATTCTTGCATAATATGTTTCAATCTTCTTTCAAGATCATCCTTGGGTTTGCAGTTCTCTTCCATATGAATTCTATACATACAAATTGAAGGACTGGTTCCTTTTATATCAGTAATTGTCAGTCCGAAGGCTTTCTTATAACTCTTTAAAGTTTTCATCAAAATCTCTTCTTCTTATGTAGTTAATTTTGAGGAAATTATAACACGTAATGTTGAGAAATCACCTAAAAAGCATACTTCAAATGTTCAGGAAGTAACTTCAACTCAAACTCAGGAGGTCTTTCAATTGATGGATAGAGATAAAAAGAATGATCCAAGAATAGGTGTTTGCAAATCCAGATGGTGAGACTGATTCTCGTTAGAAACTGGGAAAGAATCGTTTACTTTACTGCCATAGCAATTGTCTCGATGGTTTGGAAGTGTTATGCAAACCTGAGGTTCACTGCTGAAGCTCACATCTTTTTGAGAGGTAAGTAGGTCGAATTTGCTGCTGAAAGGATCAATACTTTTTATGGGCTGAGAAACACATTTTTTGATGAATACACTGCATATGTAATAACTGATTCATCATTGGATGAAGTGATTGCATTATTGACTCATGGAAGAGGGGAGTGAAAGATTAAGAATAACAAGATAGTTAACTTCACTGCTTCCTTGTTGACTATTCAGTCAAAAGTATGACACCACTTCGTTTCTGCTAGACTGTTGCCAACAAATCATTTGACTAATATTACAAAAGACAAAGTTGTACTAAACTATTGCATTCAGAACATGAAAGCAATAAATGTTAGTGCACTTATAGTTCAACATGCTCGGAGTATAGCTGGTAGTTCTACAGCTGGAGGTTTGGGATAACCTACCTTGATTTTCACTCTATGTGACCAACCAACAGTAAAATCCCATAGAAATGAAGAAAGATTAAAACCAAAGAATCTGATTGAGAGACATATGATTCAGAGAGTGGAATCATTTGTTGAATCTAGAGTTGAAAGAAGGGATAGACCCTCTACATCTGCTGCAGGGGTGTCTTCTTCTTGATCTACATCACTTGAAAGTATTATGGACCAACTCATGATTCAACAAATGGACATAATTAATATTCAGACTCAGTTGGGAAAGATAGGAGCAAGAAATGCTTATAATGATGAATATTAGTAGAGGAGAGTTCAACATGATATTGATTTTGAAAATTCTATGATAAGACATATTAAGGGTGAACCTAATGTGGAATTTCCTACTTGCTCCAGTTTAACTCCCTATGCTCTTATTCATGATGAAGAAGGCGAAGGACGAGAAGAAGAAGAATCTGATGATGAGGAAGGAGATGAAGATTGATGTTTTATGAGTTTAATTTAGTTTGTTTTGATGTTTGTTTGTTGTTTGTATTTGTAGTGTGATGTACTTTTATTTGGAACCTGTTGTAGTAAGAACTTTTATGTTGTGTTGTTAACTGAATCTGTAATAGTAACTGTAAACTTTCACTTTTTCTGCAATTCTAGTATTTTCAGTTTAGTTTTTCAATTTTTGTGTTTCTGTTTTTAATTCTCAGCAAATTCTTTAGAATATATTAAGTTTTAATGCTTTAAAGCATGTATGTAGTTTTATAGTTAGTACCTGTAGTATACCAGAGCCCAGTTTCATAATTAGAAATCCTCTACAGGTTAGTTTTTATTTTCATGCATTTACTGTTTTCTTTCACCTACTATAAATATTTTTAAAAACATTTAAAAACTTAAGTTTTGGGGAAAGTAATATTTATTTTGAAAAGATGTAAACTAAATTTTATTTGTTCTCAATTAACTTTATTTTTAAAATTAATTTAACATGGCATGGGATATTAAGATTTAACTTTAAATGATTATACTTTTTTATAAATATTGTAGTAAATTTTAGTAAAAGTTTTTAATAATGAAGGCCAATTCTAAAGTTAAAGATATTTGGTATGATATGATGAGACTATGTTTTTCTATTTAAAGTAAAGAAAATTGTATTTTTGAAGCGTTAAGAATTTTAGAGTTTCATTTAAGGAGAAAGGAATGAGACTTTATGAAAAATCATAAACTAATATGAATTTATAAAGTGAATAATGAAGTTCCAAAATTATTAAAGGCTATCCACATATAGTAATCCTCACTTAGAAAAGAAAAATGAAAGAAAGGATTGAAAAGATTTTAAAAAGAAGAAAGAAAAAGAAAGAAAAAGAAAAAAAAGAAAAGAAAAATAAGTGAGGAGATGCTTAATAAAAAATTGGCTTCACTTGAATCAACTTAAGGAATGAGCTTTCTTACATTTTCTAAACTTATATTGGAGTATTAGTAGAATTCCTAGTAAAGTTTTCATGAAGTTCTTTTTCATATGAATGTTCTAAATGTCGCTAATATAACAAATTGTAATTATTCTAGAAATGAATAGAGATTCAGAAATCTTAAATTTGAGTGCGAAGTATTCCGAGACTTAGCATTTAAATTTAAGTTGTTAAAGGTTTTTCTTAAATTTTGATATTCTATTTATTAAACTAAAATATAGTAGTTATAAGTTAATCTCTATCCTAAGTCATATGCTTTTTATGTAATAAAAGTGTCACTTGATGACAAGTAACATTTAAGTTTGAGGGATTTTGATAAAAAAAAATAATATACTGTTTTAAGTACATGTTTTATGCTTATTTTTAGTTATATTGCACTTTAAAGAAGGGTGTTTTCATGTTTTTGTTGTAGGTATATCATTTTTAGGCATTTGGAGCAAAAATAAAAAAAAAACGAAATTTGGAGCAAAAAATAACCATTGTTGGGATTCTGGCACATGATGTGCCACAATCCAGAGAGCTGGCACATGATGTGCCAGATCGATGCATGATGCGCCTGAGAAGAATTTTTGCCAATTAAGTCAGTTCGAGATGAATTTTGCATAAATTTCAAAAGGACATTTGTTCTACACACCTCTTGGAGTGATTCAATGCATCTAGACACTTTGGAATGTTCTATTATGAAGGGATATGTCTCTTGGATAAAATGACACAACTTTGAATTCAAAAGAGTTGACTTTTGGAGAGAATTTTAAATTCTTTTCAAGAGAAGGCAGCCCAAAATAAAAAAAGAAGACTTCAAAGAGTTGAGAGAGTAATTGGAGAGAGAAGAAAGGGAGAGAGAGAAAGTTGGCGTGAGAGAGAGAGACAGAGAAGAGATTTTCTTCTAGGGTTGTAAGAGGAGAGAGAATGTGTGAGATTTATTCTTCATTACACTTCTAAGAGAGAATTAGGAGGGATTATAAAGAGAGAAAGGCTTGGAGAGAACTTTTAACGATTTGTTTGAGAAGGATTGTGAAATAAGTTGTATTTTTATTTCTTTTGTTTTATAAACTTGTTTTTATATATGAAATCAGTATTTTATCTCATCCTTCTCATGAATTCTGAGTAGTCTTCTCTATCCTTCTCCATGCAATGAGATTTGGTTTTGTGAAAAAATTTATTTTATTTTCTATGGTTTTAAATGTTAATAATTTGTGATGATTTGAACTCCATTCTTCATTTACTTTTTGATCTGGCCAATTGAAATGTTAAAACTTGTTGAGAGACATATGCTCTAAAAAGGGATATGATTTCTACAATATAGGAAGAATCACATTTGATTTCATGGGAGAGTATTTCATCGATAGGATTGGGTGCAAATAAATAAGGAAATATACTTTGTTAGATGCAGAATTGGTGATTTGAAGGTGATAGATTTAAATCCCCAATTTGTTCAAGTTGATTGAAAACTGATGCGAGATTGTTAGCCCTCAGGAGAGGGAGTAGTGGGAGCTCTAGAGTGGCAGCCGACATCCTCCCAGCCTAACCACAAAATTAGATACCAAACTCTGGATTAGTCAATATTTTTTATAACACTCGGAAGAGGGTAAAGAATAGGATTGTTCCTATTTGACACAAAATAATTTTTATATATTTTCAAATGATTTTAATTTCTTCACAATTCATATACTCAATGTAAAGAGGAAGGATGCTTTCTTAAATTTGAACTTTCCATCACAACAAAAACTTTGTTTAATTTTCATAATTTTACTTTTAAAAGTTTAGAATTTAGTTAAGTTTAAATTCTGTAATCTTACATCTGCATTTTATATAGCATTCACCTTAGAAGTTAATATTAAAACTTTGCACTTTACTTTTATTTTTGTATTTTAAAATTAAAAAATAATTTCAAACGCTTACTTAAAGAATTTTCAAACTTCCCTGTAGGATTGATATCTAGGACTCCATTAGAACCCTTATCACTTGAGCGATACAAATATTTGTGTTGATTTAAACGGGGATTTGGCAGTTTTAAAAGAGTTTTAAAAAATAAACTATTTTCATAGAAGGTATTTTTGTTGGGATTACATTACATATTTATTATATATATGTTGTGTGCAATTTTGTAATATTGAAAAAGATTTGCAAACATTACACACTAAATTACCCGCCATCAATCTCCTTATTTTAATCCTCTTACCTTGCTTCGCCCTCTTAAGATTCATGATTAATGGATTAACATGGGTGGATTAGGAGTGTTGGGGGGTGGTTTGGAGGGAGGAGGAGGGGGAGGAGGGGAGAAAGGGCTTAGTTTGAGAGGTAAGGAGGGGAGGAGAGGAAGAGAAGGAGGGTTTGGGTGAGGGGGTAGAGAGGAAAGAATTAGAATCAGAGGAATAGAAATGACTCACTTTTGAGTGGAGAGGGGTGGTTAAAGGAAGTGAGGGTAGGTTTTTTATGAGATGGACCAGTGAGAAGGAAGAGGAAGGATTATTGAGGTGGAGGAATGAAGGGTTGGATGGAGGAAGTTAAAGAGAGGAATGGAGGGTTGGATTAGAGAGGATATGTAAGGAATGCTAAGAAAAGGAAAGGATATTATATTAATTTGGAAGGTAGTTAGGAAAAAATACATATAAAGTGTATGTCATTTTGAAGATGATGAAAAAAGAAATCTAATGGTCCAAATCATTTTCAAGAAGTTGGTGTCTAGCTCAAGTTATGGCCAATTAAAGTGCAAGGGTGGTTATAAAGTGGTTACAAGGTCATTACAAGGTATTTATAATCAAAATTTTAACTTATGCTCATTGGGTAGAGAAAAATACTTGAAATTTTTGTGGTGCAAGTGGTTTTGATTAAAATAAGCTCCATGTCAATACATTTCAGGTTAAATGAGCCCAAACTCTAGGTGGGAGAAAATTGGAGGATTTTGAATTGGAATTTTGGGTAGTTTTAATGGATCAAATTATGTTTTTTTTTTAATTTAAATTAACGTTCTCCTAATTATTGTCAGCTCAACGGGCCTCCAAATAGAGTTGGATTTAGGAGTTGAGGGACTCATTTCAAAGGTTTTGACAATACAAAAATGTATGTCTATCATGAAAAAGAATGATTCATTAAAATTTTTTATGTGAGATAAATTTTCATGCATGAAAACCTAAGTGCATAATTTTACATTAAAAATGGTATTTGGTGACCGCCAAATTACTTTGCATATTTTTAATTTGGAATTACGAGATCATGCAATTTACAAAATATAATTTGGATCACCAGATTGTCCTGTGAAGATAAAAATGATTTTAGGATTAATGAGAAAGCATTATTCTTGTATAACATTTTGAACTGAAGAATTTTATATAAATAGTATTTCAAACAATTGTAGGACCCATTTATAAAAAGTATTTCTTGTGTGCGTGTGTGTGTGAAGACGTGATGTTAACTCTTTTTATATGCAAATGGGTTCTACAATTGTTTGAAATAAGGAAAATAAGAAAAATATAGAAAATATATAAAGATACATACATTCATACATACATCTACCAACAAGAGTTATCACCTCACTCCATTGGAGCCTTACCTTAAAAATATATAAGTATGATAGAAGGGAGTAGTTAACTCAATATATTACGATAAACCTACCATCATAATCAGTGCAAAGCGATATAATAATATGCATGATTACATCATGATCATGTCATATATGCTAAACAACAAATCCTATGCCACTAACATGAGTAGCTATGCTATAAAGAGTGTAAATACACAATAAATATTGTATCATATGACAACATCAGTAGTATATATTAATTATATCATCAAGTATATGTGTTAATGATTTCTATCATCACACATATACAATTTATGTTGTGATTTTGCTAATCATATATGATATTTTTTATATTAATTTTAGCAAGTTAGGTACTATATCATGTCATAATATATAAGAACATTCAAGTGATATAATACATGAGAGTTATTAAAGCCAAACCGTCAGCACTCATATCATATTACATTCTCCCCTAAAATTCTTAACGTAAATCGAGTTTACACCACTAATACATTTAAAGGTAAATATGTTGACTCACTCTTCGACATAAAGTATTAAATGCTCAATAATCTAAATCATAGCATATACACATTTTATAATAATCATAACATATTAAAAAAGCTGAACCGTACTCAATATTTTCTCAACATATCAATTACATCATATATAAAGTAGGGTTGTCAATTTGGCTCGTTGTTCGTGAACAGCTCGTGTTCGGCTCGTTCGTTAAGCCTAACGAGCCGAACACCCGAACACGAAAAAATTTTTAAGCTCGAAATGTAAACGAGCCGAACACGAACAACAGTTTGTTCGCTCGTGTTTGGCTCGAAATGACTAGAAAAAAAAAATTATATAACTTTTTATATAACAATATCTTACATATATTATTTATATAATAATATATTATATATATTTATGTCTAATTTTAAATCATAACACCTCATGTGGTAATGTGGTCAGTGTCTTCTTTTATATAAATTTGATTCAGGTTCGAATCTCACACTTTACATCTATTTTTCTCAATTTTAGTTTAATGAGCCAATTTTGAGCTGAACAAGAACACGAATATTTAAATCGAGTCGAACACGAACACACTATTCACGAGCCGATTTCGAACACGAGCTGTTTCGAACGAGGCGAACACGAGCTTTACAACCCTAATATAAAGTTTGCGTATAAATTAAAACAGTGGAGACTCACAGATGCAATATTATGCTTAATACAAATGCACAATCATGACTAGAAATTCATAAAAAAAATTACGTATAATCATTTATGCTAGTTTGCCCTTATAAAATATTTCCATCATATTCTAAGAAAGTTGTATATAACCCAAAATAAAAACTATGACTCAAAAATATGAAATACATGATAAATGTTCAACATGCTTTTGTAAATATGTGCAAATCAACCAGACCAAAAACATACAAAAAAAATATAGTGAAAGTTTCCAAAATACATAAATATCACAATTTTTGCAAGTTTTGAACAGATAATAATTTAGAAAAAATATAAAATAATAAAATCACTAAAATAAGAGGCGTTATAATGGTAGACTATACTGATGGGGCCGTGGGGTCGATCCCGCAGCCCGCTTTCCGCCCGCTTTCACGTACTTCTGCCGCGAAGCCGGGAGCCAAACAGTAATTTTTCACGATTTATTGCCGCACCGCATGAGAAAAGCCTCCCCAAACAGAGCCTGATATAGCCAACTTTTACAGCTTGCTCGTTAGGTGAAATCAACTCCGGGACTCCCAAACCGAAGGTTTATTTCCTTTTTCCTTATTTTCTATCCTTTCCACTCATTTTATTTCAACGGTTTCAAAAATAAAGTTTTGCATTAATGAGGAAGATTTGAAGGAGGTAAGTGGAATTTACATAAAAAAATGAGCTATGGGTAAATTTCTAAATATGAAATTTTTTTGGTTTTATTTATAAAATAATATATATTTTTTTTGTATCCCTAGCTCAAAATTTTTTTTAAAATATATTCATAAAATGGCTTATTTTGTCTAAGACACTTTGATGAAAATGATTTCCAAAATGAATATCAAACAACTCCAAAAAATTAGTGCCTTTCAAAATTTATAAATTTCTAAAGTAATTTAAATTAAATGATTGACATCCTATTTTCATTTTTTTTTCCTTATAAAAAAAGGTTAATTAGATTTCAATATGCTCTATAATATGGTGAAAAAAATTTACAAGTAAGATTTATTAGGCTTACTCAAGAAAATCTAAAAATCAATGATCAAAATTTTAGCTTATGAACTTTCAAGGTGTTTCATTCATTTTTCTTAGAAAATTATTTATAAAATAATCTAAATTTCATAATAACTAAAAAAAATAAATATATATTGGTAAGGGTGTAAACGAGCCAAACATGAGTGAGCCCAGACTCAGCTCTTGTTTGGTTTGTTAAAAAATATCATCGTTTGTGTTCAACTCATATATTTTTTGCGCACAAAAAGTGTTTGTGTTCGACTCATTTGCTCAGTGAGTCGAACACGAGCTGTTCGCAAACAAAGAGTCTTTTTGACAATCCTTGTCATGTAGCCGTATGACGTTAAGGGTTGAGGCAAGATTTAAGTTTTATTATTTAGATTAAAACATAGACGATCCAAACACGAAATAAAAAAAATCTTTGTTCTTGTACGACTCGTTTATAAATCGAGCGCAAAAACAATGTTTGTGTTTGACTTGTTAACTTAGCGAATTAATATAACACAAGCTTCTTAACAAACCTAACACAAGCTGTTCGCAAATAACAAACAGTTTTGACAGCCCTATCTATTGGAGCTTTTATTACTCAAATATACATTTTCATTATAGATATATAAAAAAATTACAAACTATTCTTGAAAGTGAAATACTTTTAGATATTACATTCGTAATCAATAAGAGGATAATAGGATAAAAAAATAATTAACTATGAGCCAATGACTAATGATTATTGCCTTGTATTTGAGTAAAGATGCATGAAATCATAACTATTATTTTTCTATGATTTTAAGATAAGCATTTATGCAAATCATTATGGAGGATTACTATAATAAAGACTGAAATTCAAATGATAAATGCTTGAGTTATGAAGGTTGATTTTTTTTGTCTTAAATGACAAGTTGAGTGTGCAACCACATAGAATATAAAGATGAATAAACTTTAAATTTTACAATATATGCCTTATTTTTTTTTTAATTTTATATTTTTAAATAAAATATCAATATTTTACTACTTATTTTACTGATTTTAGAATTTTTCCCTCTCAATTAAAAATTACAGGTACAGCATGGGGATAGTGATTGAAAATCAAATATATTAAATGTATTAGGTCTTTTTCTTTCTTTTTATCATGTGATGTATTTGTCATCTGTAACGTCGTAGTACATTTAAGGGACCGTTTGTGACAGCTTATTTGATGCGGCGGCGTTTTGAAAATACACCTGATCTGTTTAGGTAAACTGCGTTTTGGCAGCTTCAACATTTTCAAAACACAAAAAACAACGTTTTCACACAATGGTTTGACTTTTCCAAAAAAATAAAAATTTGTAATAGCCACTGCACCTAGTTTATCAACAGATTATTCAATAAGCTACAACTGCCCTAAAGAGACCTTAAGTTATTTATCGTAAAAATATATGTTAAAATTAATATTATAAATTATAATCATATAAAATTAGGGTATAAAATTTTAACTCATATATTTTTTTTGTCAAATTCTTAATAGTTTAATCGTGACATGCATAAATATATTGATCCAGCAGCTGAAAAAAATCACTTAGAGGATTGATTTATAAAAAAAATAATATTTTGAGTGGTCTGTAAATTATTATCCTTTTTCTTAATTAACAAATATTATTCTTAAAATCATCGCAGTCAAATACAACCAAATACTAGCGAAGACGAAATAAAATTTGGAAGACTATGGTCGTTCGTGAAAACTCGGTCCGTTTACACCTCTGCATTCTCAAAATCACGAGGCGCGATTGCTACCGTGAATCACCTCGTGGGAATGGAGAACCCCAATGTTTTGAAGGAGTGGTTTCATCACGTAGATTCCAACAATACGGGAAGCATCAACGCTTCTCAGCTTAAGGTTTCCTTCACAGCGCTTCTTCGTCCTATTTTATTGATAGTGCTAAAATTAAATCCAAGACCTAGCTCCTTATTCAACGATTGTTTTGTTATGTATCTAAATTCGTTTTAGAATGCTCTTGCCGTTGGGAACCTAAACTTCCCTCTATCTGTAGTTCAGCAAATGATCAGGTATTTGGATTCTACGGAAACCTTATATTCGTCATGCACTGTTTCTCTTTGGAATTTATAGTTTTTATCATTAATTTTCCCCAGAATGTATGATTTTGATAAGAACGGCACCATGGACTTTGAAGGTTCGCTCAATTACAGCTTTTCTGTTTTTTTTTTTTCAATTATTTTATGATCGTCGCTCTCTGCGACATGGTCTTGTCATCTACTTAAACCTATCATTATTTAAGCTTCGCAGCACGAAGGCTTTAAACCTCACAGATCCCAACTGCTTCATATTACTTGAAGATCAAATAATTCAAATATATTTATTTTATGCAATTAGCCAAATAGCTACATACTTAGTATCCAACAGGGCAAGTCGTGACTAATGAAGTACGGTACACCATTGATGAAATTTATAGTATAGCCTGTGTTATGCATATATGTTTATCTTTGCACGTTGCATATGTTTCAAATTGATTGGAATTGAGTTTTAGAGGTGAGTTTCAATGATCTCTGATTGTTTCGAAGATGCTCATTTATTACTGCCTTGGTTATTGTGTTTGATTAAGCTTTAACTAATTTCATTTTTGTCCACCATATCATTAACTTTTTATAATTTATTATTATTGCTATAAGTAAAAGTAATTTTAACCTATCATCCAATTAATAAAGTTGTTCTATTATTATTGGATTTTAAAAGCAAAGACAGGTGATTTTTATGGCCATATGATTGAAATTCATTAGCTCAACTATACAAAGATGACTTTAAAAATGTGGAATGCACTTTTATATACTTGTTAGAAAATTTTTGCTTGAACTCAGTTCCGAAGTAAGTTGCAATTACCTTCATCCACTTACCTAAATAGAAACTAACCCTAAATGTAAAGCAAGGTTATAGAGAATAGTTAAATACTCGAGGAATAGTGTCGTATGTCTTAAAATATTTTGCAATGATTAATGGTTATGTTTGAGAAATGTTGTTTGAAAAAAAAACAATGATTGCAATGCTCAATTCATTTGGAACGGGAAAATTCCAATTAATTTTTTTAACAAAAAATAAATTAGGATTTTTAGTATATTTTAGCATAGATTACTTCATGAAAGCACTAGTTAGCACTCACAATATTAGTTTGGTCTTATATGAATTGTTATAGCCTATCCAATAGATGGAGGATCACCTCCCCCCACAATGTGATATCCCTTATTTGATGGGAATGGATCTAGCCTAATCCCTTTTATGGGTGACCTCACTCCTATCAGATGCAATACAATCAATGAACATTATGCCATATTATGGGTGTTGCTCCTCGTTCAAGATGGGCTTTTTTCATTTTCTAAAATCAAGATTAACCTACTAAAGATCTAATTTTGTTGTTTTGCTTTGTGGCTATGAACTCAAACAATTTGTTGTGAGTAGAATTAAAGGTTGCAGAGCTTTTCTTTATATTTGAATTGCTATTTCTTATGTGGGGGAACTATGGTCTATTTATTTACTAATTCCTTGGTGTAATCTTGCAGAATTTGTCGCCCTTAACAAGTTTCTATTAAAGGTTAGTTGTACCTTGAATTCAGTAAGTTGAATAATTTTTTTTTCTTAAGAATTATACTTTGTAAGAATCATGCTTTTGACATACCTTTCATCGCTTCTATTAATGTCATGCCAAACAAAGGTGGAGTTCAATGCTTGATTCAATAACATGACCTTCAAACTCTTGTCTTGTACTGAAGTTTGTTGCCTATATTTTCTTACAATTAGTTCCTAATATTTTAAACTAATACTGACACGGTGCTATGCGAACGAAGCTGCAACCCGACTATTGTTCTTGGACAGAACTGGTCCTAGTTTGGTCCCCGTTGAGGAGTCGAGCGGTCCACTTGGGCTACTCCTATTTATCCTATTATTATATATTTGTTTCTGTAGAAGTCTATAGTTACTTTTTTTATGTTTTTTCATTGAGACTGCGACAGACATCTCTTATTCCCTTTGAGGGTTGTATCCTAGGATTCCAGATGGTGTTTTGACCGTATCTTGGTCTCTAGGTGGTGTTTTGGTTGTATCTTGGTCTCCAGGTGATGTTTATCTTTTTCCAACTCCTCTAGATCCCTCTCACTGCGCCACCCCATACTCCTCGCTAGAAGCCCCCTCAACAACAACCTTTTGCTATTTTTTCTGCACTTTGTTTTCCGGCTATTATCCACGTTTCCCACACCTAGGACAACCCTTCTTTGACAGTCTGGTAGTCCACCTCATTCCTCGTCGCCATTCCCGCCTTCCATCCTTGCTGTCATCATTGTTACAACCCTTTCCATTTGTTGTCACCACTGTTCCAAACCTTCATACCCACTGCCATCACTGTTCCAGCCTCCATCTTCGCTGTCACTGTTGTTCCAGCTCTCCCCTTTGCTTCTATTATACCAGACAACTGTGACATGTTGATATTTGTTACGTACTTATTTTCCACCTCATCCACCATCCCACCACCGTCATCGACCATCACCACCACCCCGAGATTCACCCTAGCCGTGTGTCGCGATTCATGTTGTTATTTCCTATTTCAGTGTGTTGCATGTCGTGTTTGTTGTTGGTTTTCCTTTCAAGTATGTTAGTTGTAATTGTCTATTTTCTTATATTAATAACAGTTGTTTTTCACATTGTGGGTTGGGTTAACTCCAACATCATTTGGTGCCCTAGTTCTATCCTAGGGTTTTTAGAATCCACCAATACCCAACCTCACCTCCACCCAAAAATCCCTTCATTTGCTGATTTTTTAAAACTGCTACCCACAAATTTTATTTCCCACCCTACATCATCCCTATATACACTATCTTACACTTATCTACACCTAATCCTTAATCATACCTCAAGGGAGAGAATAGCTGGATGCCGATTATGATTTTACCATAGAGGAGATATAACGACAACTCTGTCGAGTGCTACAACAGTTTATTGAAATTGAGGAATGGAGACCATCTAGACGGGTCACCCGTAGCCACAATGGTGACTTGCTAGATTGAATGAATTGAGTGAATCTCTTTCACCATACAGATGTCAGTGATGAAGAACCTCTATCCTAAAGACTTGACCTTACATATTTGAGAAGCTAAGATTTTAACGTAAGGGTGAATTTGCCACATTTTGACGACCACTTAGAGTTGGACGAGTTCACTGGTGGCCCCAGATCATGGAATTTTTCTTCGTGTACCAGAACATCCCACTGGATAGAATGATAAAACTAGTTGTTAGCAAGTTATAGAAGTGTTTGTTGTTTTGATGGGAAAATTTAAAGCACTTATGGTAGCGTGAGGTAAAAGATATAATCACTACTTGGTCATACATAAAATGAGAAATGCAACATGTGTGCCTATCAGTTCATTACAGACAAGATGTGCAAACTACTACAACAACAAGACTATCCCACTAAGTGGGGCTGGCTACATGAATTATTTTTCTCCATTATCCCATTGCATGTCATATTTCATTTAGTTCTAATAAATTAAGATCATTTTTTCTACAACAATCCCAAGTCTTTTAAGGTCTACATTTACCATTCTTAACATAGTCGAATCTAAAACATCTACTCTCCTAGCTAGATCATCAGATGGTCGACGTTTAATGTGACCAAACCATCTAAGAAGACTTTCTAATTATGTCTGCCATTAGAGCTACACCAACCATTTCACAGATATATTTGTTTCACATTTTGCCTCTTTAGTGTAAAGCCACTCATCCACCTAATCATTCTCATTTCAACAACACTTAGTTTTATGCTTCTCTTTTATTGGCCAACATTTTGTGCCATAAAGTATCCCGGGTCTCACCACCATCTTATAAAATTTTCCTTTTTAAGTCTAGGCGGTATTTTTCTATCACACAGTAGGTCTGATCCTCCTATTTAATCATCTAACTTGATTTATACTAATAGCATCGTTGTCTAAATCACTGTTATTTTAAGCAATAAACTCGAGATATCTAAAGCGTTCACTCCTTTTAAGGACTTGATCATCCATTGTTACAAGTTTGCCACTATATCTACTACTACTAAAATTACATTTTATGTATTCAGTTTTGGATCTACTTAAACAAGGGCCTTTAGACTCTAAAGTAAACATTCATAATCCAAGTTTATCCTAAACTCTTTCTCTAGTTTATCCACAAGAAGGATATCATCAACGAATAACATACACCAAGGCACATCTTCCTGTCATTGTCCAACAAAAGCATCCATAACTAAAGCATAAAGGTATGGGCTTAAAGCCAATACCTGATGTATTCCAAATGAAATAGGAAAATGCTTAGTCAATCATCCTTATGTTCGAACAAAAGTAACAACTCTAATATACATATCTTTAATGAATTGAATATAAGTCATATCAACACCTTTCTAGAACTCTCTAAATAACTTCTCTTGGAATCTTATCATAAGCTTTTTCTAAATCAATAAAAATCATATGTATATCCTTTTTCTCTCTCTGTACCTCTCCATTAAATAAAGTGCGCGGACCCTGGCTTTGAAAGTGGAGAGACAATATTATTGGATGACCACCACATCTTACAGACATAATTCAACCACAAGATCTTACAAAAAGAGTATACTCCGAGGAACATCCAATCGACCCCACCTGTGGAGGCATTAAGTCAAAGTGGAGAACATGTGGAACCAATCTGCATTCTTAAATTTGTCCCGGTCAGGAAGTGCTTCAAGTACCATGAATTTGGGCATACCGTATTAAATTGCACAATCAGGAAAATGATATCTTTCACGGATCAGGGAGAAGTTGAAGAATAAGTAGTGATCTTGGTGAAGATGAAGATTTCAGAGAGGATTCTCAATTTTCAGCTGATGAAGAAGAGACGCCAACAATTCTAGTTGAACCAAGGAGAGAGACTCCAACTGAGAAAATATTGAGCCTGAGCTAATGGGCATTCATGTGGAGTATGAGATTGTGATCGAGCTACTATTTTGCAGGCATTGAGAGGAGCATCAACAAGAGTGACATTAGATGTCCAAACAAACCATGAATTTGAAGAGATGATATCAGACACAGGACAACCCCTCATATAAGATAATTTCATACTTTTTAGATAGATAGGTTGCTGTATAAGTTGCCCCTATTGAGAGAGGTTCAGTATGTCTGAAATGAGACTCTTTTGAGACACTTCTAAAAGTCCATACTGAGTAATTTGGGTATTAAATTTAGTTTAGTAGTATACCCACTGATAGCTGATCAAGCAGGATGGATGAATTACAATATTGGTAATCACCTTAGGAGCTTTGTAGAAAGGAATACTTTACAGTGGGATTCAAGTCCTTTTAAAGAAAAAGAAGAACATGTCTCTCATGAGTAGTGCCCTTCAGTATGACCCAACCTTCCATTGATTTCGTCCCAGAGTTGATTCCTCTTTGCATACATGTTTACCAGGTACACTCGGATGAGTACGAGAAGTGGAAGAAGCCAATCATAAATTTGATGACTTGAGGTTTGGTTCTTGAGGATATCTATCCACAAACAACTCCAACTCAAGTTATGCATGTATTTGGAGATGGCAACATTTCTGCTGCCTCCAACGTGGCTGTTCTGACTACTATGAGAGGACAAACGCTTTGGCGGATGAGATCGACCATCAGAGCTCTCTCAACCTTGGGAGACTGCGCAAGAACGCCCCCTGCTCTCGATGTGAACAAAGCCGCGACCTGGCTACTGTTCTTGGACCAAATCGGTCCAAGTTTGGTCCCTGTTGAGGAGTTGGTTGATCCACTTGAGCTACTCCTAGTTATCCTATTATTATATATTTGTTTTCGTAGGAGTCTGGGGTTAGTTTTTCATGTGCTTTGTATTGGGACAACCGCTGCCCCCTTTTCTTCCCTTCGAGGGTTGTAACCTATGATTTTAGGCGGTGCTTCGACTATATATTGGTCTTCAGGTGGTGCTTATCGTTCTCCAACTCTGATGCATTCCTCCCGCTTCGCTGCTCCACACTCCTCGCTGCAGGCCACCACAACATCAGCCTTTTGCTGTTTTTCCTACAATTTACTCGCTGTCTAGCCATCATCCTTGCTGCCCCCGCTCAGGACAGCCCTCCTTTGGCTATCCGTCAGTCTACCGTATTCCCCATCGCCGTTCCCACCCACCTTATTGTTACTAGAGTAATACCTAGTTTGTATGTCAGGGTTAGTTGTTCTTATTTGCAAAATAGGCTAAACTATCATCCTTGTTTACAAAGTTTCAAATCTTTGTTCATTTTCACAAAAGGACTAAACCAAATGGAGCTTTATACAAATAACTATATTTTTAATCATTGAGCTTAGTATCTTCAACTTTTAAAATGCATATTAAATTTATGTAGGATAAAACATGATATGCCTTGCTAAATGGGTTTGATTTATCTTGCCATGAAACTATGAAAAAAATGTCATTTATCTGTTAAATTAAAACGCTGTTCAAATGTTTGTGTTTCCATGTAAAATGTAGCCATAAATATTTGCTAAGTTTTTTTCAATTTGATTATTTATTCTTAACCCATAACTAAAAGGAAGTGAAAAATGCACATTGCTGCATCAGCTTCATTTTTTTATCATTACTTTGTATTTGCGTGCCCTTGTGCTTTCATTTTTCATTTGGATTCTTTTATATTGTTTATTCCACATGTTGTCTCCTGCAGCAATTCTTTTTCTCTCACTTCTATCATTTATTTTAAACAATTGTCACAGTTGTACATCAAAGAAATCCTTTGGTTCAATTAGTTAACTACAGTTCGGCATTTGATTGCCACCTTTTTATACGTTAATCCTGCTTGGTCCTATTTCATTTTTCTTATTTTTTCCCCTTAAGTTTTTGATACTCAACCATTTTCTTTACTTTTCTCAAGCATCATAAACACCATCTATGTTAATTGTCATTGTATAGCTATTTCATAGGTTCTCTCGTAGCATATAATTCTATTTTACCAAAATATTTGGGGAATTAGGTTTGTGGACATACTCAGACCAATTTTGGCTGCGTAATATTCTGAGAGTTTTGTTGGATTTGTGTTCTGAGAGTGTTTAAGGTGATATCAGTAGATTATGTAGGTCTGCTATCGGCTTGATGTAAATCATAATTTACCAAATCTGAAAAATTGTTTATTGGGTTCACTGTTTAAGCTGTATGAATTGCAAGCATCAGTGAAATTAACCGGAGGAAATTGCAACATGTTGTAGATGTTTGCATTCGTCTCAGTGCTTTATTTCTAGCTATTCATCTCTTTTTTGAACTGCAATCTCTCTTTATTCCATTGGAGCTCATATTCAGCACTTTTCCAGGTTCAAAATGCCTTCTCACAGCTAGACAGGTATCTTTTTCTGGTGTACAGTAACTCATGCTACTATGCCTTGATTTTATTCTGTCTCGAGAATGTTGCCTTGATTTATGTTTTGAAAACTTTGGCAGTTTTTTATTTGACTATTTTATGCTTACGTGATGTTTATATTTTTTCAGAAATGATTCCATGATTAAACAAATATTTATTGTCGATGTTACTTCATTTCAACAAATTATGTTGGGGGAATGCTTTTCCTGAGATTATGCTGCATTGCATTTAAGGCTGAGTGTATAAATAATAGCAATGTCCAGACTTTATATGCTATGCTCAGCTCAGTCTTTCCAAACCCATGATAGCTCATTAAACTAAATGAACATGACAATTTTTTTACTTTTTAGGAGTTGAATAGTTGTAACTGCTTTTTTTAGTGGTTGCAGGGGCTGTGAATTGGCGAAGAATAGATGCAGTTTGAATTTTTACTGCTTTGGTAGAATTTTTCGTCATTCTCTCTAGAGAAGGCAAGTGTTTGGGCGGACATGCTGATGTGCTAATTTACCATTAAACTTTTGATGTGATCACATTGTATTGCTCTGGTTTAGCCTTTTTTTTTTGCAACCCTCTTAGGAGGGGACGATAGTAAGAAAGAGAGGCAGAGAGAAGATGGGGGCAGTGAAATAGGCATTGCGAGTAGTGCCTGTGCAAAGGGGTCTTCCACTCGGTCAACCGGATTCAAGCATTGATCGAACAAAGGGCACTATGGAACGGCTCGTTGGAGGAAGACGAAGATGACAAGATTGCTTGTAAGCTTGAAGGCAACACACAAATGATTGATGCATGCGATCTGCCTTTGATTCTATTGTGTCGATCAATGATTGACATTTCCTGAGTAAAGTAAAGCAGGCGGAGAATGGAAGGCTGTCTCAGGCAAGCATTTTTTGGTCTAGGACAAAGATCCGAGTTCTAGTTAAGATGAACCGGAGAATGGTCTAGTGCGGGTTCGACCGCATAGGGAAGAGGAGGTGAAACTAAGAGCATATTTCTAGTAGGTTCTAAGCTGCATGTTAGAGCACGAGCAAGGTGTTGAAGTCAAGCCAATTTGTGCAGACGAATTGGCGAGGGAGGTCTCAATCTCGAGCCGGAGCTTTAAGATTAGAATTATTTTTTTCATGTTGATTTTTTTAAGTGAATATTTAAAAAAATGAAAAAAAACTTAATATAAATAGAAAAAGAGTTAGATATTAATTAAGAGAAAATAAGCTTTTAAAATAAAAAAAAATTTTAAGTTTAATATATTTGAATGAAATAGTTAACATGAAGATTACAAAAAAATACTTAAATTTATAAAATAAATTATGTATTAATTTGAAAATTTTGAAATTAATTAATAATGAGGATTATATTTTTTAAATGTTAACCTTCATATTATATAAAAATTGTTAAAAATGTAAATTTAATTGATAAAAGTTTAAATACTCATGAGAATCATAATAATTAAATTATGACATAATACCTGATGTTAAATTAACATTAAATAAATATTGATACTATTTGAAGAAATAAATTAAAATATTTAAAATAAAATGATGATTTATGAAGATAAAATAAAGACAAATTACTTCTAAATATTAATATTAAAATCTTTATCATATTGAATGAATGATATGCGTTCTCAACATTTTTAATTTAGAACTATGCAAGTACATTGTTTCATTGCTTAATGCTTATGTGTGCATTATTAACTAATAGAGTCACCCTCTCATAGTACTTGCTGGGGATACTAAGTTTCCTGTACATGTAAATGAAAAATGTTATTGATATTTAATAGACCTTTATTTATATAAATTTTAGACGGTGTTTCAGTGATAGTTGTATAAATAAAATATTACAGATAAAAAATAATATAATTGAATGTTATCACACAACTATATTGATTAATTAACTGATTAAAATACATATTACTTTATGTTATTTTAAGCTAGAAGTAATAATATTCACTAGCTATTGTAGCTTATTATGTTTTTTAATATTATCAGGTTTAGACATTTGCTTAGAAGATGTGTAATAGATGAGAAAACATATATAGAAGATAATTTCAGTTAACAAAAGGATAAATTTATTATTTATTTAATTTAAAATTTAAATTATTACCGACTCTCTTTATTTTAGATTTAGATTGAACTATTGAATTTGATTTTTATTGTCCGATCGTTCATTCTTGCCTTAAAGTTCACAAGTTCTGGGTTTGGGTCGTGACACATACTTTTTAAATAGTGTGAAGACCTTCACATTAAGCAACCAGGTAACCTTAGAATTACTGTAGCCTTATTGTTTTCCAAATCATTCATTTAAAACATGCAAGTTTTGGAGAGTTGCTTTAAGTAGTCATTAACTACTTTAATCAAGCATTTTTTAGTCTTAGGCAATTGGCCTTCTTATTTTGTCTTTCATTTTCCACATGACATGCAATTTTAATCATTTTTATCCATCTTGATATATGGAAAATAGGTTTATCATCACTTATAATATTGGACTTGAATAAATTGAGAATAAGGAGTTGAGGGTCAACCTTAAATCGTTAGGATAAGGATAATGATTATGAGATGATGTGATGATTCTCAATTTTCATTTTAGCTCATTAACTTCAATATTCTTTTCGATGATGATAATAATTTTTGGCCTTGAAAGCTGCCACCTAACCATGCTTGGGGAGGGATTGATTTTTTTTTTTCAAGATTTAGATCAAGAATGATAAATCTACTCAAAGATATAGCCCTTTTCTGTGGACTTTTTTTTTTTTTATTCGAAGGTTTCTTTCGGGGCCAAGAACCATGATTAATTACATCTTTAGTGAGGTAGAGCTTTTGAGTCTGGTAATATTAATTCTCTAGTAGATTGGTTGTTGCAATGGCTCTCTTGGTGCTAGAGAAGAGATGATTCATCCTTGTGCTAAGAAGGTTTTGTTTGGGAATTAATAACTTGCCCGATCAAGATACCATAGTTTTGTCATCTTGAGTGGTCACGGACCAAGATCTATTTAGTTAGAGTAGAGGTATTCAATTCAACTTTGCTCGAAGAACCTTGCCATTAGCTATGGTTTATACAATCCAAGGACATTTCGTAAAGTGTGTGTGGATGTTGATTGAGAGGCTAGGGTTTGTATGAATTTGTTTAAACTGAAAAAATAAAGTAAATTGAGTATGTTTGGCTGATTTGGTTTAGTTTATTAAATATTGATTTGACTCTTAAATTTGTAGTAATGGTTTTTTAGATTTCACTTTTTGGTTTGGTTTTAGGAAAGAAAGCTGGGTTAAACTGAAAAAATAAAATGCAATTATCATGTGTGTTTTTATTTTTGATTTTGGTTTTTGTATTATTGAAATCAAACTTTTATTTCTTTGCAAAATTTGTTTAAATCAACATTGAACCAAATAACCCATGTTTTATTAGAGTTTGATTTGGCTCAATTTGGTTCTAATTATAATATGGTTTTGATTCGATTCAATTTGTTTAACAAAATTGTTAATCAATCCAATCGAATTAACTGAAGGCATACCCCTATGAGTGGTTAATTTCCAATTAACTCAGTTAGGCAATGTTTTTTTTTTTTTTTGCTTTACCTGATACATTAGGTGTATTATAAGCTCAGTCGCATATCACTGGGGAGCATCAATTTTTTTGTCCTAATCCTAATAGAACAGAACCTGTGCTATCCGTGCTTACTACCAAATCACAAGTCTCACTTTATGTATTGACTAGCTTGGAAGTTTTTGCCCAGCTTATTTGAGAATATTTGATAAGACACTGACTTCTTTGTAAGCTTGATTCAAATTTAAATTTGGTGCTTTTATTTTTCCAAATGCAGATGATAATGTGCTAAAGCTTTGAATTTAAAGTTCTCTGAGACTTGAAAGTTGCTGGAGTGGTGATACAGTAGCCTTAGATGTGAAAGAGTTTAAGAGAAATTGGCCGGTGGATAACTTGAATAATGTTAGCTAACTATGTAAACTCTTTTTGGTCAAGAGCATGCACGTGATACTTGGGCAAATTAGATGAGAGTATTTAAAAGAAGAATAAAATAATTTTTTATCTATTGATGTTGGCTAACTAAGTTGAATGATGTTAGCTAACTAAAAGATCTGAGAATTTCAGCTAACTAAAATTTTTAATAATATTTTAAAAACTAAAAAAATTGTCAAATGCGTGAATGAAAAGTTTATTGATTCTTATTTTTAAGAATAAAGGGGATTTATAGTAGTATGACCATTTTCAGTTCATTCAAATCTTCATTAATTGTTCTTACAGGAAGGATCAATCCCAAAATATAGTTTCAATTTTTCACATAGAGGGGATATTTTCCTTATTTTACTGAAGGAGTTGCCAAACTTTATTTGAGTGGAGTGAGGTGAGGTGGCATATCTGGGGGCTGAATTGATTTGTAATAATGAGCTTTCTGTGGACATCCGTCAACCACTTATACTAATCCTGATGTCTTTCCACCATCAAATGGAAGTCAAATATTTAACTAGAGTCAGCCACCTTTATTATTTAATCTTTCTTTGCCTCTAATGTCTTTCTTTGTTGGATGATATCCTTAGAAATGAATGACCACCATTGCACAACTATCTAACCCAATACAATCATAAATATATAACACATCAACATATAATAAATTCACAAGGTGTTCAATCACCTCATACAATTTATAATTACATAAAGATGCGGGTAGCAAAGTAATCCATCGCTTGAGCATTGACCATGTGATTAGTCTGTATTGCATTTTATCTACTCTTCCAGATACAAAATAACTTTTCAATAATACGTGCTAAAATTAAAATGTTTCTCCATAAGACGTGGTCAGTTTTCTCCAAATCTAATGTGGCAAGCTATGTGCCATCACTTACACCCAATTAGGAATTATAATGTAATTTTAAAGTTTTGCGGATTTTTTAGCAAGAATTAGCAATTCGTTGACTCAAGAAAATCATTCTGTCACATACTTTAGTTGGAAGCTAAATCATGCTAAGTAATGATATTTTACCTATGCTGGGACTTCTATGTTATAGTGCATGCCTTAGTATTATCTACTTTATCAAAACTATTTTATTATACTCTTAACCATGAAGCTCTAAAATATTTACACTCACAAATGAAGTTTGGATATCTGTTATGTGATTGGGTTCCGTTTATGCAAGAGTACTCATTTGTTCCCAATTTTGCTTCAGTGTTAAGAGTAAAGTTGTTGATGAACTAAGCATGATTTATGTCTTAGTATTATGACCATGTAAGTATAAGGATTTGAGAGGATAAAATATAAGTTACTATTATGCCCTTACTTTTGTCTGAGATACCTTGTCTTGAAAAGTAATACCTTTTTATTGTTTGTTGATTATAAGTGTTTGTTGGCTTCCTTATGAAAGGATCCAACTTGCATTCCTCATACTTGATTTACTTGCTTGAGAGTTACATGTTGAATGGTTTGCTTGTCATGTATGTTGTTCATAAAAACTTTTTGTTTGATAGAAGTATTTCATTGACCTCTACTTATATAAAATGTCACTAGAATAATAAACCAATGTTAAAATCAATAAATGTGGAAGATTGTCCAAAAGAATACTAGTTTATGCAACTGTCTAATGCTTCATGGAAGGCATTAGTTTGGACTTTATGTTAGGAATATCAAGAATTGCCTGTGATAATTTTTCTATATTAGTGATATCGTGTCTATTTTCTAAAATGATACATTTCATTTCTTTTTTGAAGACTTTTGATGACTTTCTTGTAGCAAAATTGTTGTTTAACAAAAAGATTCCCCTTCATACTCTATTTTCTTTTATTGAAACCATAAACATTTAAGGATATCAGTTTTTTGTTTAGAAAATCTTATGAAAATATTTTGGAACACATTTGAAGTTCTAACCTGCCTTTCACCCTTAATGAGATGGAGAAAATGATAATTGAAGTAATTGTTTGAGTATAGCATTCATTTAAAAAGATAAAAATAAAAGGGGAAATCGGCTAGCACCGGTTCAATTAATGATTCTAGACGAGATAAAGTCAAAAGGGTTGAGACGAATAGGGAGACGAAGTGAGGGGAGGGGGGTTGAGCTGGGCATTATTAAAGAGATGAGATAGATTGCTTCACTACTATAAGATGAAACAAAGGTGAAATGGGGAGTGAAATTGAGTGCAAAACAGAAAGGGTGAGAGTGAGCAAGAAAAACTGAGACCAGGAGAAGGATATATTGCACCTGTAAGAGAGCATAAATCATGAGATTAATTGCGATGCGGGCTCTTGTGGCTTTTAGTGAATGTGGGAGAGCGTCAGATGAGACTAGTAGGTGGTCATTAGTTATTGCGAGCAAGAACGGACATAAGTGAGAGATAGGGTAGCCAAGGTATTGATGCCAACGCGAGTGAAATCGATGGTGATGGCACCAAGTCCAAGTGATAAGTGATGTGTGAAAGAAAAGAGCGAGTCAAACAAACCGAGGCTAAGCAAATTTTACTGTGTCGAAGTAGAACTATGCATCTTCATGCATTTGTGGCGCCAATCGAGTGGTTTGGACAAGCAACAATAAGCGATTGAGAGAGGAAGGGGGAAGTTGAGCCTTCCTCAAACAAACATTAAAACATTGTCAAGATTTTCATTATTGAGAAAGCTTTACTTAAAATTGTATCTTATTTAGCTTATTAAATGAAAAAAATAAATATTTCAATTAAGATTATATCCTTCATTTTGATTAAAACTTTTGTACAAACAAATCTTTATTTAATTTTAATTAGAAAAATATTTTGCATACCCCATTTATTGGGATAAAGGCTTGTTGTTGTTGTTGTAGAAAAAAAAATATCTTAAAATTAAATGATAAATTTATAATATTGAAAATTTAATATAAATTCAAAATGATAATAATCAAATTGTAATTCAAGTGCGACTTGCTTCTTCCACTATTCTCAGCAACGACGAAATCGCTATGCGTGAAGACTTCTGAAACTTCTAACAAACTCACTGAAGCACGTCTCCCTGCCTTTGCCCCACACACAGGATCTCACGAACTCAAATTTTGTCCATCTACTTCGTAGCGCATGACAAGATTGCGTCATACAAAGACTCCTGAAACTCCACCATTCTCCTGTTGATCCAACCTAATTAGAATCTCTCAATGTTCTCTCTTGTGCACAAAAGCTGCTTGTTACTTGGCACGCCTCCTTGCCTTTGCCCCGCACACAGGATCGCACGAACTCGAATTTTGTCCATCTATTTCGTAGTACATGGCAGGATTGTGACATACAAAGACTCTTAAAACTCCACCGTTCTTTTGTTGCTCCAGCCTAATTAGAATCTCTCAATGTTCTCTCTTGTGCACAGAAGCTGCTTGATACTTGCATTGAAGTTGCACGATCTTCGACCCTAGTTGTGCCTTTATTCTTCTCCCAATTTATTAAAAAATTTAGAAAATATGTTTTGTTATGTTTTGCTTTATTTTGACATCGCTAGCAACGCCGATTATCATTGTTGTCACCGATCTCTTGAAACGGTATAAAATGGGCGTGGGAGTGTAATTTTTATTATGTTCATGCGAGGAAGCTTGAGTAACTGTCCATGGGAAATAAGTAGTATTCATGGCAATTGTAGACTCATTTGGAAATATTTATAAAAAAATGATGTAAGCACCCGTTTTGGGAAACACCAATACCTGTTCAAGGAATTAAATATCGTCAGGGAAATTAAAGTACCTGTTCCGAGAAATTCATGTTTTGACTTTTTGCAAGATACCGATGACCCATTGCGTCTTATAGACCGTGAGTTAAATACACAGCTTTGCTCCCCGGTTGCAGTATCTCACGACACTTACCAACGCGTCTTGTAAACAACTAAGAAGGTTGATATTCTTCTGGTGCTCCCAAAGTAGAGGTGAATGTCGGGAGGTTATCAAAATTTTCTGTGAATTTGGACTTGCAAATTATTTTGAATCTTGAATTCTTTTGACTTATTAAAATGATTTAAAATATGAGCGAATACATTTTTAATAATAATTCAATTCCTCTTTTTTGAACTTGCAAAAAATATTCAACTTAGGCTTCTAGGGTTTAAAAATTAATTTGAAATTGAAAATCTCAAACTTACGCCACTAAGAGTTAAAAATCAATTCAAAACGGGGCTTTTCAAAATTAAACTCTTGTGATAAATCATTCCAAGATTTGGGCTTTTCAAACTTTAACTGTTAGGTTTGAATCATTTGAATTTATTAAAATTGATTCCAATGTTAAATATTTGTGCTTTCAAGAATAATTTAATAAATTTTGCTTGCTTAGCTTACTTTAAAATTGAAATATCAAAATTCAGAAGGCTATGCTTGAATTGAAATTGAAGTGCCCTAATTTGAAACACTAAGTTTGACTTAAAATTTAAGCGCCGCCGAATTCACAATATAACCTGCTAGCGAACAAAAATGACTTAAGTTCAAACCCAAAATGAAATTGTGTAATCCAAAATTATCATATAGTTATAAACATTCTAAGTTCTAAATGATTTCAAGGGGTACTAACTTCAAGGCCTTTTTCTTATGTCATTTAAAATGCTTATAAAAATAAGTTAACTATGCATATCCAAAATGTTGCATGTGCTTCTTGTTATAAATTTCATCTCAAATTCGTAGTTTAAAGATTGTACAATCCTTCAAATCCTATAAAATTCTTTAATTTATTCAAATATATGAAATCAATAACTCGCATGTGCTACGACTACAGTACTAAATATTGTAACAAATAGTCTTAGAACGCTGCACAAGTTAGCTAAAAATTATTTTTAATCCACTCGCACGGGCTCCAGCTAAATTTCTAATTGCTTTAATGAATAACTTATGAATGTTGTATGGGTTAAATCTAAACTTGCACTCAAATAGTTCATATTATAAAAGCAATCCATTGGGCCTTCCAGTTTAAAGGTTAGAGTTGTAAGTCCCACCTACCTAGTCCGATCATCCTCCTCTTAAGAACTTAAGTTGCAAGTCTGCATTGAGTTGACGAGTCTGGTAAGCAGCCGTGAAGCTGTGGCAGGAAAAGCTACTACAGAAAGCTCTTATTCTTGAAGCTGTACATTTGTTTAGATAATTCATTTGCAAATTTTCTGTGTTGCAACTATTTATGAAAAATAGACTGAAACGGCCTTATATGCATGTGGTAGCCATTAGACAACTATTTCAGAAAAAAATTCATCCAGAATAGCAAAAATAAAATTTAAGAACTATCAAACAGATCAAATATAAATATTATAAAAATGAGAAAGTTGTTTCTTGTTAAGAAAATGAGAAATTTATTTATTGTTAAGAAAGTAAAACATAAATATTATAAAAATTAATAAAAAGTAGAGCATTATAAATAAATTTTTCATTCTAATGAATCATTTTACAAGAATTACAAGAATGGCAGACTAAACACAATGACAATCTTACCATGTAAGGAGGCCAACATTCATAATATATTTTTGATTGCTTTATAGGACCAAATGTATCACAAGGAAATTTGGATTAGTATAAATTTTTCTTATAGATCCATGAGGCAAAGTTATACGTGCTTGCATGCATTTATAAGAACAAATGTAGCACAAGACTGTTTAAAAATCAACACAGCAATAATTAATTATTAGCATGTCTCACAAGTACAAGCCTCCAGATTATACCACTAAAAAGATGGCGACACTGTTGAACTTGCAGGTAAACAGCCAATTGTTGGCCACAATGATCACTACTTCTCATTCTCCAGGAAGCTGAATCAAAATAAAAGTGTACAGATACTCAAAACATAAGCAGCAAGCATTGATACAAATTGGGAGTTTCAATAGAGAAAATCTGGGAACTCAACACAACAACCAAATAGGCTGTATGCTTCCTTCCACCATAAAGTTCTATTTCACATATACATCAACTGCTTTATAAAATAATTGTTAATGGAATGTTAAAGAACTTTGTCCATGCAATGAAACTTTGGGAGCACCCAAATTTTAAAGTGGGTTAGATTTACAAATAAGAAACAAAAGCTGAAAAAGAACAAGCACAAAAAGATACGTGTGGCCCAAATGAATGGTGTGTCCATTAAATGATACAACCAGATCTGCAGATATAATTTTGTCCTGCAGTTCATTTCACTTGAGAAGTTTTACCCCTTTCATGGGATGCCCTTCCGTCACCACCAAAAAGCATGATATCCTTAAGCATCAAATGCAGAAGAAGAGATTGGAAGGTTCATATCCCTAAGCCCAGAGCTTCTTAGGAAACAACTTACAACACCAAGATGATTAAAGTGAAGTGATCCATAAAAATTAGATACAAATCACAATTTAAACCAATAATTATTACAAAGGCTAAGAAAGATGGCAGTTATCCATGATTAATCACGAGGGGCATCAAATCTGCCCAAATCCTTATTCAATGGCTTCTAACGCCTAAACTTTAAATTTTACAATTATACCACCCAAGACTTTCAAATTTGCAAGAAACTTTCTTTAGTAAAATAAGTACAAATTCGGCACAACTTGAAGACAAAGATATAGCCACAAACGTTATTAATTGCATAAGATATTGAGTCATACCATTTATAATGCATCACTTTAGGAAAGATATTTACATAGTTTAAAGTAATTTGAGTGATAGAAAAAAGATATACATGAAATCCATTTTTTACCCAAAAAGTGCCAGCGAAAAAAAAAGTATTTGAGAAATAGACAAAAGATATATATGTGTTTCAATTTCTGCACAAAAAATGCCAACCAATATTGTTACAAAAGTACATCTTTAACATATTTTAGATACATGGTTTCCCGCATTAGCTAGTGCATTTGTGATTTGTTCACATAACTCTATCATTTCCTCAATGCCTTCTCCAACTTGTGTCTCGTGGTCCACTACATCATCTTTAAGTTCTAACATTGACCGTCCAATTTGATACTCTTATGTCTCGGGTGGTAAATAGGATTGACCTGTATCACAAATATTGAACTCCGGGTAATTTCTAGAGGGATGGTGACGTATGTAATATGTAAAATCATTATAACAAATACTATCTTTATCTTTTCCCAAAAGAATAAGTTGGCATATCACAAAGAATAATCCACTTCTTTTTTTTTTAACACCAAAATCCTTCTCAATCACTATGGTAAAGGAGAATGCCTCTTATTAAATATTTCTCCTCTTCCACGCACCAACTTACTACCTCTTCGAAAATCAGGAATATGATGCTTTGTGTATCTTGAAATGATTTTAAAAACCCTCGCTGCATTGGGTACCTAGCATCAACAAGATAATATTTAGCCGTGGGAGAGTAAAAAAAATTGATTTGTAATAAATATTTTTTTGATTACGAGTGGCAAACGTGAAGATACAGCTGTCATGTGCACTTCTTTTCCACCATGACATGATAAAGGTACAACACATGTTAAAGCCACGCACTGTCATAACATTTTATATCGGCATTTCACAACGATCTATACATGCCACTTTCTCAATATCTCACACTCGAACATCCACATATGTTCCATCAATTGCGCCCATACAATTCTGAATGAGAAAATTTAATTATTATTTTTGTATTTTTTTTATAGATTATGAAAGTAATAATAATGAAACATACCTTGAAAAATGACATGTATCTAGAATCATATAATGTCTCTCCGGGTGTATTTAGAAATAATGGATCTCTAGGCTTTACAATTTCAGTAGCTAAACTTACAAGAGCATCCACTCCATTGGAGAAATATCTAATTATTGTCATAGTAGAATGTTGAAAGCGCTTACATGTTGCCCTTATAGATTCATTATGTGACAAAATATATAAGTTAATTGTTAATACTTCTCTTGTTGTTCTTGATGATCCGTGGAGTCCATGAATACTTTCCAAATCTTGTAAAAGATCTTCAAAAATTAATTGTGACACAAAACATATTCTAAAACTTTTAGGATGACCAATTAGTAACTCTCCAATCCATTTATCTCTGATATGTGATGAATTCATGATTGTCGTCTTACAAATATATGATTCCATCTACTTATTTATAAGGCACAAAATTGATACAATTATGCGTCTCAACCAAATCACTTTCGACAATGCACTAATCTCATTTCTCTCTATATCGATAAAATAAAACATGTAACTATAATCCTTCCTATTATAAAGTTTATGTGATCCAAATTATTTATGATTAATGAAAACTCGAACAAAAAAAAAAAAAAATCTACTGCTCATGCCAAACTTCCATATCATTGATACTCAAGAGTTTTGATAATTTGATATTGCACAATATTGCATGTATCTAAAAATAAATAGAAAAAAGAAGATAAAAGATAAAATAAAAACAAGAATTAAAATTAAAAGCAAAACAAAGTATATTTGTTTACAAAAAAATTTTTTGTATTCCGACCTTGAAACAAACTTTGATTGAACTTTTTGCTAAACTAACTCAGTGAAGGGCTAATTCTTAAAAAAAAAAAAACATTGTAAAAATATTTGAGAATACAACTATTCCACAAAATGATATATTTGGCAAAAACAAAAATAAACTATCACTCCATTCCATATGTTGACCTCAGCTTTTGATAGAACTACCAACTATTACTTAAAATTTGAAAGAAGCATTCCAATTTTGATACTGCAATGCATAAAACAAGTTTAGATGGAATGGATATAGAGAAATATTTAAATAATATAAGTTTTTGGGAATATTGTTTAAAGAAACAAATTACGATAGGAGAGTTATGTTCAACTAACTTTGTGTGCCACAATTTTCAAAATAATAAGGTAGTGAACCCTTTTCTAAGACACCATTGTCATGAATATTTCTCGCTTATTATGATCTTCTTGAAGTTTTGTTGCATATAAATAAACTGGAATATTTTCAAATACCATTGTAGTCTGGTCAAGAATTTTAATTGTAGCAAAAAGTGATGGTGGCTCAAATGTTGGACGTGATGTGCCGGACTCTGTGTTTATCTGTGTACATGCAGTGACTAGCTTAGAAAGTTTGTTTCTTAAAAATTTAGCCCAAAATTTTTTTTTTGACCCAAGGACGATGTAGATTGTTTGCGCTTACATAGGCTACAAAGAATGACATCATTTATATCATGTGTTGAACATTCTAAAAGACTTTTTGAATTATCTTGTTTTTCCAAATCTTCATGTGCATCTGCATCTCCAATGCATTGGTTAGGAGTCCATACATGAGCACTAGTTGCAACAACACACATGAACATCAAATCAAGCTTCTCTTCTAATTCGGAGTCAATGCCACAAAAATGAAATTTCTTTGCATTTGAGATAAACTATAAAATATCATGCAGTCATAGAGAATTTATGTGTTAAATAAAGTTTATGATAAAGGAATACAATTGTATATTAATGCTTTCTTTACCTCTAGCTTTCTTTTCACCATTCATCAGGTGCATCTTCTTTCTCTTAGGATCCTAACCTAAATCCAGTAGAATGCTCAAGCACCTTCTATAATTTCCAATCATTTTTTAAATTGATCCCATTTATTCTTTAATTGTAATTTGTCATACTCGCGTCTTGTTTGTTCTTGAAAATTTTTCATTAAATACAACCAACATTTCTTATTAAAATGGTTTGTTGGTCGATTGCCTAATTCAACTTATCTCAGAAAAAAGATTAAAAAAATGATCTTAATATCACGATTCCATGTTGTAGATTCCACACCATTTTTTAGTTTTCCAATTTTATGGAATACTTGAAAATTTCAAGATCACTGTAAGTAACGTCAAAGAACTATGTAATCAATTTAAATAAAAAAAGAAGAAATTTATTTCTTCAGTAGCAAAGTATTTGAATCGTTTTTAACAAAGTTATGCAAAAACAAATGAATAAATTATTCATTGACCTAGATTTCATTTATTTACCTTACATGTGCTATATACTACGAGCCTTCCCTACACATGCATAGACAATTAAAATAAAAGTTATTTCTCATGTTGCTAAGAGTTTTCTTAATAAATCTAGAAATAATTTTTCAAAGAATCAACCAAATATTAACTCTTTCTCAAATTTATGTTCTGGGAGGTATCTCAATAGCATGCAACCAAAGATAGAATCTCAAGTTTCAGAAGCACAACTAAAAATGAAGAAATATTCTTCCACAAATAGGAGGAATACAAGTGGCCTTCCATTTAAAAGAACAAAATAACTCCAAAAAGTTAATCTCCAAGTGAGTGAAACAACCCCAAATTCCACTCATTTGGAAATCTCTCACTTCTCCAATTGCATCGCTACAACATGCAATCATAACACCAACCACAAGATTCAGAAACAAAAACAAAAATTAAAAGAAATTTCTACTAACTAGCTGAAACACAAGCTTAGTTTCAAATAGGAGAATAAAACAACTCCACTTATGCAATTTGAATCTAGGGGTGTCAAAAATTGACTCGACACGCTAGCCCAACTTGAGCTCGGCTCAAAAAATTTGAGTTAGGGTTGACTTGAATATTTTTCGAGTTGGCTGGGTCAGAGAATTCAACCCGTTTATTTATTTGCGCTGTGTTCGGGTTGAACCCAAAAACTCAAACATGACTCGAATAAGCACGAAAGTTTCGGTCGGGTTAGCGGGTCAAGCTTGGGTTCGGGTCTTAGTTTTCGACCTGTTTATTATTTGAATCGGGTTTGAGTTGACCCTATTTTGGTAGGTCATTTTTGGGTCGGATACGAACCCAACCCACTGACCAGAATTCTCGCACCTAATTGAACACCCCAATTTCAACACCTTACCAAATCTCCCACTTGCAATTAGAACTCTCACGTCATGTTTCAGAAGAAAAATCTAAAATAAAAAATTCCTAAGATTAGCAGGAACATCAACATGATTCAAAGAAAAAAATAGCCCTGTTCAATCACCAAAAAGTAGCAAGTGAATTCAAATACCTGCTCCTTTCCGATATTTGGTTTATTCACACTTAAAAGTATTCTTGAAAAAAAAATACTTTGAACTAAAAACAAGGCACCAACAACTCTTACGACATTTCAGACTAAAAATTCGATGTAAAGCGTTGAATAAGAAAAAAGGCAACAACAACTCCTGTGGCATTTTAAAATCTTTTCCGATGTCTCAAGAACATTGGATGGAAAGCTTTGAACTATAACAAGGTACTTACAACTGTTGTGGCATTTCAAAATCTATTCCCTTAGCGGTGGGCGTGAATCTTTCCGAGAACTACAAGTCGTGAGTGTCGCTCCTGCTCGATGGGAAGAAAAGCAGAAAGTTTTTTGCTTTGCCCTAAAAATTGCACGAGAGCTGCAAGGACATGGTTACGATATTAAACATATAACAGGGGTATTTGGCTTCAAATTTTCCCTAAATCAGCAGAACGTGACACTCACTCACTACTGCGAGCTCTCACTCTACTTTTCGAAACAGAGGAAAGTGACGTAAATTTTTTTTATTGCCAATAGAACTTTACGCGCCAAACAATTTAAAAATATGTTTTCTAAAGCAACGTAGCTGTGACGCTGTCCCAAACGGGCACTTAGGCTCCTCGGTTTTAAAATTTAATTTGAAGTTGCTTAGGCCTATAGAGTTGAAAATCAATTCAAAATTGGGCTTATCAAAATAAAGCTCTTGCAGTTTAAATCACTCCAAGATTTGGCTTTTCAAACTTAAACCATTAGATTTGAATCATTTGAATTTTTAAAATTTATCAAAATATTAAATATTTGTGCTTTCAAGAATAATTTAATAAATTTGGAGGGCTTAGTTTAATCTAAAATTAAAATGTCAAAATCCAAAAGGCTAACTTAGCTCAAAATTTACGCGCCACTGAATTCGTAATATAACTTGCTAGCGAATAGAAGATGGCTCTTTTGAAGCCCAAAATGAAATTGTGTAATACAAAATCATAATAACATTCTAAAATTTAAATGATTTCAAGGAGTACAAACTTCAAGGCAATTTCTCAAGTCATTTAAAATATTTATAAAAGTCAATTATGCATAATTTGAAACTTTTGCATGTGCTTCCTGATATAAATTTCATATCAAACTCCCAAGTTATTCAAATATTTGAAATACTAACCTGTATATGCTCCGGCTAATGTACTAAATATTTTAACAAATAGTTTGAGAATGTTGCACGGGTTAGCTCAAAATTAATTTTAATCCATCCTCATGGGCTCCAGTTAAAATTCTAAATGTTTTAATAGTTCATATTTTGAAAAGTAATTCTAAATGCTCCTACTTGGGAATGTTGCATGGGCTAAAGCCAAGCTTACAATCAAATAGTTCATATTTTGAAAAGTAATCCATCAGCCTCCCTTCTACAGGGCAAGGTTATAAATCCCACTTACCTAGTTTGACCATTCTCCTATTAAGGATTGAAGTTGATGAGCCTCTTAATCTTCAATAATATCCAAATCAGAAATATAAGAATTTATAAGTCCAAATCACCTAGTCTAATTCTCCTTGTAGGGATTTGAGTGGAAAGAACTAATTTTCCTTGGATATTTAAGTGTTCAATTTCAAATGAATCTTTAAATATAAAGTTTTAACTGCCAAATACCCCAATGATGTCAGAGTTGATAAAAGATTTCAATCAAAGAGGTCTATTCTCAAAATAAAGTTTTGGAGTATATTTGAACAAGTTCAACCACACACACACACACACACACACACACACACACACACATACACACATACATACATATATATACATATATATATATACATATATATATATATATATATATATATATATATATATATATATATATATATATATATATATATATATATATTATGAAAAGCCCAAGTGCTAATTTTATTGAAATAGAAATGTTACAAAAATGTTGTATGAGAGAGCCCCAAAAGAGGCACCCTGCCCATACATTACAAGTACAATAATACCCCAATAAAAAGATATAGATAAACTCAATAAAAGTAAAATAAATTTAAAACATGCAGAAAAGAAGTAGCTAGGGATGAGTCAGTTTAATCCTGCCTCTTCATTTAGTTTTAGGAGCGGAGTCGGATAAAAAACTTTGAATAGTCTTGTCATTGCCAGGAGTAATTAAAGTATCAATCATTAAGTTTCTAAGTTGGAGTGTGCCCCCAGCCTTCTTTATCTGCTGGGAAGTGTAAACCTGTCATTCTTCATCTGAAGACTGGCTCATGTGATCCTCGGTCTGATTTGATGTTAGAACCACTTTAATAGGAAAAGCAGTCGTTGCCACCACGATAGGTTTCAATGTATGTGAAGTGTGATTTGTTACCTCAGCACATGATGCTTCCTGAATAGGAGCTGTGAGACTATCCTGATTTTCGGTTCAAATATTATCCGTTGTAGTATGGTCAGGAGAAGGGATCTCAGGGGCAGATACCAACTTCTGTCTTGTGGTGATTTCCTCCTCAGGCTAACTGTCATTAGGTTTGTTGGTATCATCTTCAGGCACATGAGATGTACTAATAGTGTGTTCCTGTTTTGACTATTGGTTCTCAACTATGGGTGCAATTTGAAACATTTCTCCTGCGGGTGTCCAAACATCTTGCAGTGCATGCAGTAGTAAGTTTTTTGTTCCGTAATAGTTTTTTGTCAATAACCATTGTGAGCAAATCCAAACCAGACTTCTTCTACATCTGGTTCTTGACTGGAATCAAAATAAGGGGTCCATTTGAGCAATTTCATATGTTTGCCCTCGATTGCGATGAATTTCTTTGAGAAAATCATCATGTAATTATCTTCTATGCTCAGCTGTATCATAACATGTCTTTCGTCAAAATGACCTACCTGCCAATCCTCAGCCAGTTTGAAATCTTCAAAAACTTTCCTAATGATCTCATCTTAGAACAACCTAATTGGAACTTTCCAACTAGTGTAAATTTGTATTTTTTCGCACAAGTTGAAATTTCAGCGTCAGAGAAGAATATTTATGGTTTGTCCGCCTTTTTCTCTATTTTTTTGATGAGATTTCAATCGCCATTTCCATCAACAGAATCATGATAAATCTGCGGGAATGCCAGACTATCTGCGAGATGGAAATGGGAGCTGCATTTGTGGACCATTGTAGCATAGAAGGGTCTGGCGGGATTATCATCGGCTACGGTGGGAAAGTAGGAAAATCCTGAGGCCATTAGGGTGCTTCACACAAGCATTGTAGCAAATTGGCGCAACCCGTGCGCTAGCAGTCGACCAGTGAAATTGTGTCAGAGCAGTCGATCGACCACTAAGAACGCAGCGCGAAGGCTCAACTACACAGAAGCCGACGCGACTACGACGCCTCGACGATGCAACAACACCTCGACGACGCAGACGATCGACGACGCGAAATCCTCCGCTAGCCAGGACCGAAGACAAAGACGTAAAGGATTGAAACGAGCGAGCGAAACTAGCTAGGGTTCGCCATCGAAGACGAAGACCGCATAGCAAGGGTTTACTTAATGATATATATATATATATATATTTAGAAAGCCCGAAGGCCAATATATTAAAAAGAAAGCAGGATACAGATAGATTGTGTTGGCGGATCCAAACACGACACCCTGCCCACACGATAATTGTCATATGCAAATGGTTCCAAAAAGATAAAATACGAAAAAATACATGAGCGACCTAAAGAAAAGAAAAATAAAAAAGAATGTCAAAATTCGAATTATCAGGTAACTAAAGAGCGGCCCAATTTTGTCTTTCCTCTGCCTCTAGTTCTAGGGAAAGAGCCAACTAATAAATTTGTGAGATGAGTGCCATTGCCAGTAGTAACCAACGTATCATCCAATAAATTCCCGAGCTCGAGTCTGCCTCCATTCTGCTTCTTCCTCCTGGAATAGACTTGTCATTCCTCATCCGAAGATTGGCTTGCCTGGTCAGTGGATTGGTCTAAAGTGTGTCAGACATGTGTAGATTCTTGAATATTAGAAGTAACTACTTGTTGTACAAGCTGATCTTTTATCAGATCAGGGGAGCAGGAGCATTCTCGTGTGTCCTGTCAATTAAGTGGGCTGTCTTCAATAACAGTGAGTGGTATAAACACATTTGAATATATACCTGTAGTATAGTGTTTTTCATCAGGAACTACGGTGTTGATATGGGGGGATCCACAGGCAAATCTTGTCTTGTGGGAACTTCCTCCGCAGCTTGAGTAGATATGTCCATAGCAATGAGGTTAGACCCCTCTTTGTTTGCTTGAGCTTTAACTTTCAAGTTTGAATGAAGCCTGTGACATTTATCAAGTGTATGCCCAAACATCATACAGTGGGTATAATAAAAAAGTTTATGTTCCATGACAATTGGTTGCCAATATCCATTGTGAGTTGTGCCCAGCCAGACTTCAGTAATATCAGGTAAGGTAATATCTCTTTCCACAAGTATTCTGGTCACAAAACGTCTTGTTTGGTTAAAGATGAGCATATCTAGTTTCATAGGATCTTCAAAAATGACTCCAATAGAATAAAAAACCTGATGATTAAAGAATTGCAATTTGAGACCAGGTAAATTAATCCATACTGTAACAGTAGGAGATTCATGATTTGGGTCAAAATCAGGAGACCACTTGAGTAACTTAATTGACTTGCCTGCAATGTTGAGATTTTTTTTAATGAAAATTCGAGCATAGTATTCAGTTAGGGTTAACTGAGTCAACACATGTCTACCATCCAAAAGTCTTACTTTCCGAGTGCCTACAAGTTTGAGATCTGATCCCGAGTGATATAGTTGTATAAAAATTATATAGTTGACTCCGCTATGCAACAGTGTCAAAAGCTTGATGCAATATTTTATGAATTAGAAATTTAAGCAATTAATATTGAGATTTTACACAAATATACATATCATTATCAAGTAATAAAAGAATTTCTATTTAAGCCCCAAATATTAATCCCACGGGGAACGTTTAAATTTGAAATAATAAATTTACTAGGAAATTCACAGAAAATCAAAACGAAATTACTGTCACTAATTTCGAATGTTGAGATATTATTAGAACTAAATTATTTAACTAATAACAATACTGAAATACAAAGTTTAAAAAATAACTACTAAACTATTAAACTATGTTTATATGTTGAAGATTTCTTATGTAAAAAGATATTTTTCCCACTATATTGAGATTTTGGTAAAATGAGATGAGATAAATGGTTCAAATATGAATTGCTCCAAATAGGAGCAGTTTTAATTCCTTACCTTGATATAATGTTATAGAAAATCATTGACTAATATGAGGTTTTATCCCTAAATCTGTGGCTAGGTTAGGAGGATACTGACTCCCACTCCAGAACTCCCACTTCCCTTCACCTGAAGGCTTACTCTCGTTTTGGTTTTTAAACACTAAGACCGAATTTGAGATTTTAGTCTGTCACCCTAAAGATTTTCCAATTTTACACCCAATAAAGTATATTTCACTATTTATTTGCACTTAATTCCATGAATGAAATTCTCCTTCATAAAATCAAATGTGATCCTTACTTTGTTGTAGAACTCATACTTCATTTCCCGAATCATATGTTTCACAACATATTTTAACAATTCAATTGACCAGATCGAAAAATAAATTAAAGTCAGAGTTGAAAAATCATCACAATTTATTTTATATTTTAATATTGATACATCCATATTATCTCTTCATTTCACCATATCTCAGAGTAGGGGGAAAGATAAAGTAAACCACCCAGACTTCATGAAAAAGATACAACAAAATACAAATTTCATATATAAAAGAAAGTTCATACAACATTAATTAATAAACAACACTTATCTGAAACTCTTTCTCAAAGCAAATCCCTTGTAGTTTCTTCTAGGAAATATAGGAAGAAGAAATCTCGCACTTTTCTCCTTCTCCAACACTCTTAGAGAAGAGTTCACACTTAATCTCACCACGAAACTCTAAATTATAAAGGCAATGGACTCTAAATGGTTGCGGAATGAAAAATGGAAGAATGTGTGATGTGTAGAAGGTTGAATTGAGGCGATGTGATATCAGGAAGAGTCACTATTCTGATCAATTTTGGCCCCAAATAAAGTCTAGAGTCGTTTCTCCAATAGGTGCTTCCAAAAACTCTTTAAAAAGCGTCCAAATTCGTCGAACCTTTTAGAAACAGGGGTTGAATCGACATTGACGCCGTCCTTCAGCCCGCAGATGCAAAAGCCAAAGAACCAACCAGACGGTCCGATACGAAGCACGACCAGAAGAGTTGGGTCGTCGAACCCGCGGAAGGCACATGATTGGTCCAAACAGCAGAAACCTGAGCAGCACAACTTTGCTCTATCGGTCTTACAGTAGCACGATTGGCCCTACAGCAGTACGATCGGCCCTACAGGCTCAACAATACGGACGACGGAACAGAGGGTCGTACTCCACTTCTTCTTCGAGCGTGTAATTAGGTAGCGGAGGCTAAGGTTTCTCCGTGAGGCGAAACCCTGATGTATGTATATATATATATATATATATATATATATATATATATATATATATA